>JAODAL010037521.1:0-40277 GCA_025379985.1 Phyllomedusa bahiana
CTTTGGCTTTTAAATTTGGTACAGGAAAAAAATTTTATATTTTGGCCGTTTAAAAAGACGGTTTATTTTTGTCAGCACACCCGCAAAAAACCTTAATTAACCCCGGATGTAATTGGGCCAAAGGGAAATTTAGCCCCCAATAGTAGTTTGGGGCGTGGTTCCCAAATTGGTGTTTTTTTCGCCACAAAAAGGATACAGTTGTAAATTTAAACCCTTTTCTTGTGAAATTTGGCTACCGGGAAAAAAAATTTTTTATTTTGGCGTTGAAAAAAAGGGGTTTATTTTTGGGGCAGACACAGCAAAAAAACCTTAAATTAAACCCCTGGTGACAATTGGGTCCCCAAAAAATTTTAGCCGCACAAATAGTAGCTTTGTAGCGGTTACCAAATTTCGTGTTTTTACCCAACAAACAAGAGATACAGTTTTAATTTAAACCCTTTTCTTGTGAAATTTGGTACAGGAAAAAATTTTTATATTTTGGCGTTGAAAAAAACGGTTTTTTTGGGGCAGCACCAGCAAAACCCCGTTAATTAAACCCCGGATGTAAATTTTCGCCCAAAAAATTGGGGACCAAAATTAGTAGCTTTTTAGGTGGTTTCAAATTTTGGGGTTTTTTTACGCCAAACAAAAAAAGGTACAGGTTTTTAAATTTAACCCTTTTTTGTGAATTTTGGTACAGGAAAAATTTATATATTTTGGCGTTGAAAAAAACGGTTTATTTTTTTTCAGCAACCAGCAAAAAAACGCTTAAAATTTAACCCCGGATGTAAAAAGCGCCAAAAAATTGAGGCACAAACTAGTAGCTTTTTTAGGGGTGTTAATTCTTGGGGTTTTCTCGACACAACAAAAGATACAGTTGTAAATTTAACCCTTTCTTGTTTAATTAGGCTACAGGAAAAAAATTTTTATATTTTGGTTGAAAAAGACCCCTTTCTTGGGGGTCAGCCACCAGCAAAACAAGTTAATTAACCCGGGGTTAAAAAGGGCAATAGAATTTAGCAGCCAAAAAAGAAGGGTTTTTTTGTATTGTAAAAAGTGTTTCTTTTAAATGAATCAACAGGGGAATGGCTTTGGAAACCCTTGGAGGGGTTGAATTTTATATTTCAGGGGGGGAGTGGACGCACAAATGGATTTTGGAAACCAATTCCCCCCAAAAAATTTGAAATAGAACATTAAAAGAAAAGTCTCTAAAACAAGTGAGACATCCACAGAAATCGCAATAAAAAAAAATTCTTCAGTAAAAAAGCTATCAGCCCGGCGCACCTTCCCCCCGATGAGCAAGTTTTGAGGAGTGTGAGCTCCCGGGGTCGCGCCCGGGAACTTAATAGTGGGGGTGACGTCACAGAATCCGCGTCTCTGATTGGCTTCACCTCTGCACATGTCATGCGGCTTGCCCTTCTACCTCCCAAAGAGCTTAGCCCCATGTAGTGCCATGTGCTCGCAGCCATTTTATCAATCAAAAGCACACTTCGTTCACCCGAAGTACCCCAAAGTTCGACTTCGTTCCGAACCGAAGTTTTCCTGAAATTCTAAATGAATTCCACTTCATTAGAATCGATTCGCCCATCTCTACCGGGAACCACTTAGACTCTGCTCCCTGCTTCGGCCCGTACCACCACTTGCGGTGGCCCAGTGGATCCACTACCTTGGTTCGTTACAATATATAGTGATTTGCTAACTCCAAAAAGGAATCCAAAGCATCTTACTTGGACAGTCATCCCTAATCTTATGGGCATGAAACATATAAGGCTTCCTTGTGAGACCCTCTGCAGCGAGTAACACAGTAGAAAGAGGTAGAAAATCACAAATTAAAATGTCATGCCTGACCTCCCCAACATGTTTCACCAGCTAACTGGCTTCATCAGAGGACAGAGGAGGGTGTAATAATTGTACATACCCTGTCCATGGCAGCTGTATAAGCCTGCATGAGGCTTCTGGCTGCCATGACAATTGATTTCCCCCCTGCAATTATGTTGCGGGGGGGTTATCAGAGGGAGGAGCGGTGCTGATTCAGATAGACGTCGTGGCATCTAAAGTGATAAGAGCAGGGATCCATGTATCCCTGCATACTAGCAGCGCTGTATTGAATGCAGCCGCTGGCTGTACTGAGCGCGCCCGCACTGAGCTGCTGCACAGCTATCTCAGGGCAGCAGAAGGCTGGAGTGCCATAATGCTGTGGAAAGGCTTTCGGCAGCATCGCGGCACTCCAGCCTTCTGCCGTCCTGAGATAGCTCAGTGCAGTTCAGTGTGGCCACGCTCAGTGCCACCGGTGGCCGCATTAGTATGTTCGGACTACAAGGGTATGTTCACACGGCTTATTTTGGAACGCATTTCGCCGCGTATTGCGCGTTATACGTGGCGAAATGCGTGCCGCAACTATGGTAATCCACAGCTCTCATAGAGCTGGATTAAGATTTTATTGTACGCCGAGGGAGAAAAGTGATGTGTAAATTGTTAGCGGCGAATAAGCACCGCTTACAAAGAATGTCTATGGGGCCAATGCCCGGCCAGCCTCCCCGTACTTTGAAAGACGCACTGTTCAGCTCGTCACTCCAAAACACCCGGCGTATTGTGCCGCGTACTATATGTGCCGCAATACACCATGAGAACATACCCTAAGACGCAACCCAGTTTTCCTTTCCAAAATTTGGGGAGAAAAAAGTGCATCTTATAGTCCGAAAAATATGGTAGTTCATTTTAGGTGTGTTTATTAAATTTTTTGCACCTTTGAGTGTCTGCAAACTGAAATGGCGCCTAAAGTATCCCTTTTGAAAATGAGACTCCAAATTCTTTAGTTGTTCCTCCTATTTTAATTTTTGGGATTTAGCCCAAAAAGGGCTAGGGGCCCCATATGGGATATCTCTAAAAAACCCCAATATTGAGGGGAAACAAGTTGCGTTGCATTTCTCTGTTATCATCATCTGTGTTCCAGTGAATTATGGATTAAAATTGAAAATCTGCAAAAAAAGAGAAATTTCACCTCCACTTTGCTTTAATTTCTGTGAAACACTTAGAGAGTTTACAAACTTCTTAAATGCTGTTTTGAATTGTTTAAGAGGTTTTTTTAGATTGATGTCATTTATGGGGGTATCTAACATGAAGGCCCCTCAAAGCCATGTTAAAACTGGACTGGTCCCTAAAAAATTCTATGTTGCATTTCATTACCAACTGAGGTGCCCAATAAATCATTTTTCAGCACACCCTGATAATCCAAGATTAAAATTTGAAAAAAACGGGTTGAAATGCTAAATATATTTCACTTATGAAAAATATGCTATCCATAGTAGATTTTAATCATCATCATCAAATTCCCTTTTGTTAAATTCTACAGGATGGAGTAGATTTTTTGGGCATATACTGTTTTTTTCTAAAGGCTCCTTTTTCCTACATTTCTCTACATGTCCAAGGGAATCCCAAAAATAATTTTCTAGTTCTATTTTTCCCCCGGGCGGGAAAGTCAAATTGGGGCTCTTAATGCCCAAATTTAAAATTTCAATAAATCTGACTGGACAACGGGGTATCATATATAAAGATTTTTAAAATTCCCTTTTTTAAATTTGCCATTTTCCTGTTTTTAATGAAAAAATTTTACCAGAATAACAAAAATGATGATAGCTCCTCCTCCTAAAAAAAACTGTGATACTCTTTAAAATTTGGGAAAGGAATTACCCTTTGTCCCCTTTCACTGGACCCTTTAACTTTTAAATTTAATGCTTGTTTTCTTTTTTTGCAGACATGAAACCCATTTTTTTTTTCACTTTTATTTGGAACTGTATTATCACCAATGTTGTTCACTTTAATTGAAAACTGTAAAATGGACCCTTTGGGTTTTTTAATGACTTTTTATATTTTTTTTAAATTTAAATTTAAAAATTCTTTTTATCTGTGGATCCCAATTTTTAAACTTGAAATTTCAATATTCTGAAGAAGAATTTTTCAAAAACAAAGTTTTAAAAGATACAAAAAGAAATCAAATCAATTTTTTTGGATGTGATCATGTTTTCAAACAGATTTGGAATGAACTCACCCGGGGGGGTTTGTTCAAACATCTTAAATTTAACCACAGAACCTCTATGGCTTTGGGCTTGCTAAATCCTTTTGTCTTTTTATGAAATCCAGGCAAAAACCCAAAGTTTTTTGAGAAAAAGTTCAGGGGGGGGACACTTTAAATTATTTCCAAATATTGATTTGCTTAGATTTCTCCATTGTTTTTTTACAGTTTTTTTAAATTTTTAAAAAAACATACTACGAACACTTTTCCAGCCCCATTTTACATTTTTCTGCCCCTGAATTACACTTTGCACAGAAACTGGCTACATACTGAAGGAAAAAAATTATTTAAATACCTTCTGATTTTTTTTAATTTGCCACGGAAAAAGACATGAACAATCTAAAATTTTTAAAGGGGAAAGGGTTTATTTTAACATTAGAGATAGGATATCTAAAATAAAATCCAGAAAATCACTTTGTATAAATAATAAAATTTTTTTTTGCTTTTTTTGCGGAGGAAATAAGTTTTTTTGATCTCCTCCAACCACTAAGAGTTTTTTGGCCCTCCACATCCCAAATTTTAAAAGCTCCAAATCAACTCGCTACCCTGCATTAAAGACAGTTTCTTAAATGGGAAACCTTTAAAAAATAGACTTCTGTCCACTGACCCCCTTTAAAATTCCATCAGACTCAAACCCTACATCATGGAAAACCCAAAAAAGCTTTCAAGGATGTCAGTGAAAGTTTTTAAATTTTTTAACAAAACGCAATGGGCTAACAAAACCCATAATTAAGATGCTGGGGGGGCGGGGAAGCAACTGTTGCGCAAAAAAAAAAGAAAATTTGGGAATTTAAATAAAAAATAAACTGCAATCAACACCCGATCTAAAAGCCCCTTTGAAAAATCCACTCTCCTCACCAAAGGAAGGGGAGAGATCAGCCAAAAACAAACACGGGGGGAAAACGGGTTAATGACTCAAGCAACTGTCGTGGTACCCCCGCCCTGGGCCCCCGGGGGCCCGGGGGCCACCCGGCCGCCCCCCGGGGCGCCCGCCGGGGTCGGGTGCCCCGTGGCCGCGGGAACCGGGGGTTTTCCCCGCCCCGGGGACCACCTGACCTCGCCCTGTCCGTCCGGGGGCCCCTCTCCGCCGGGGCCGCGTGCCCGTTTTTCTAAGGCGCCGCGGGGCTCGTTCCGAGGATTTAAAGGGCCACGCCCGAAAATTTGGGCAAATTTTGCCAGGCGCTTCCCCTACTTAAGGTCAGGGCCCACAATAAACCCCTTTTGCTAGATCTATTTTGCCTCGCCTTAACTAAAGCGTTTCCTAAAGTGAAATCCCCGCCCTCCCGTGTACCAGCCCCTTTTGGGCCTACTTTCCTCGACTCCGAACCCTCGGTTTGCCTCCCCTTTACCTTCTCCCTTTCCACGCCAAAAACCAAATTCCCCCCTTTGCCCGGCCCTTTTCGCCTGCCCACGACTACAAATCTCAGACTACGACCCCTGTCCCAACGCTGCACCTCCCCCATCGCAAGCAAGTCACTCAGGGACGACGACCTGGTAGCCTCACCCCGCGGGCAAGCCCTTTCCCCCTTTTTCCCGGGGGGCTCTGGTGAAAACCCGGGGGGCACTTAGATTCCGTTCCCTGGCGGGGCTTTAGCTATCATCGCTTGGGGTGGCCCCAGGGGGTCCACCACCCAGCCTTTAAACAGTTAATCCAGCCATGGACCCCCATAAAGGGTTTCCCTTGCCAATCTAGGGGACCCTACGAACATTTGGGGCCAACTCGCAGCAAAATCGCAAAACGGGCCCACAGCAATTGGGTCAGCTGTCCGCCATAAATGCCCAATTCCTGGCCTCCCAGCAGCCAACCTGCCTCTTCACCAGTGGTTCCATCCCTTGGGCCGTCCCGCGGGCCCCAACTGGGGGGTCCGAACCATCTTCCTCTACCCTCCAAGTTTGAGGGGGCCCTCCGAAGCTCTCAAGGCTTTATTACCCATTTGCCCCATGCACGGGGACTGTTTGGGGGCATTTTTCCCACTGAAAGGGCTAAGGTGGCGTTCGGGTGACCCTGCTACCCGGGAAAAAGGGCCCTGGCCGGGCGACCCCCCCTTTTGGGACCGGAAAAAACCCCCGTAAACCGAAAGACCTACAAGGTTTTCCTCACTGAATTTTCCGCGGGTTTCGGGAGCCTGCGCGAACATCTTCCGCGGAACAGGGGCTACTGAACCCGCCCCAAGGGGGCTTTCCCCCGTAGGGAATAAAGGGTCCCCGTTCCGCACCCTACCCCCGAGCTTCATGGAACGACGCCGCTCTCTGCGCCAAAGTTCAAGAAGGGTCTGTCCAATCAGAATAAAAGACCACTTGGGGGCAAGAGCCTTCCTTCTTCTTTTTGCGAACTTATCCCTCTGGCACCCCATTGACGGCGGTTCCAAGGGGAACAGGGAGGGGCCACCAAGAGCGTGGCTCAAACACAGCCCCGCCGTCAAACCCCGCTTTTGGCCCCCCTTTTTTTTCCAAAGGTTTTCCCTGGGCCCCCCACACAGTTCGCTACAAAAGGGAAACCCCTGCGGTTGGAAACCCGGGGCCCCCTTTCCCGGGGGGAGGAGCGGGCCCCCCCGCCGATGGGAACCTTTTTCTTACTGCCCATCCTAAACCCTTTTCCAAGAGTTGTCCGCACGTCCTCAGTGGTCGGGGAAAAAGTCACACCCCAGGGGCGTAGGAGAGGGATCCCTATGCACACTCTTCCTCTCCACACTGTTTTGCCGGACAAGTAACGACGGGTTCTGGCTATCGTTCCGGGCCCCTGCCATCCTGAACTCCGGCTTCCCCCCGGGAACTTTTTTTCACGCCTCCCTTTGGGGTCCGCTATCCCTTGCCATGATTTCCCCCTGGGGAAGCCCTTGGTTTTTCTCATCCCCCAGGGGGCTTCCATGACTCCATTCTGTTTCATCACCCCCCGTGACCCTCCCTGTAGGGGGGCCTCCACACGGAGAAGATCTCCTTTCATTTTCCCCGCCTCGCGGGGTTCTTCGCGATCCGTTGGGGCTGGGCCCCGGCTTTCAACGGGCCCCGCCCCCCGGGACTTGATTTGGGAAAACAGGTTAATTCCTGCGTTGGGGAACGGAAATGCCCCGGGATCCCCGTTTGGGGCACCTCGCCCTTTTCCATCGCTCCTCCCCAGTCCCTCACAAAATCTCTGGGAAGGTCTGCCGTGGATACCGGAAATTTGGGGTGTGGGTTTTTCGGGGAAAAAGGGGAGAGGCACCACCCCCTCGGGCCTATGATGCCCTATCGACCCCCTTCCCCCGGGAAACCCGTCCCCCCTCGGGGTAGGGTCTACCCTTTTGTCCCGTGGGCCCAACCCAGGTCAAAGTCGGGCCCAAAATCCCCAAAAATTTGTCAAAAGGGGTTTTTTAAAGCAAGTCTTTCCCCGCCCGCCGGGCTGGTTTTCCCTTTTTCGGCCAGAAAAAAGACGGTTTCCCCTTCCCCCCGTGTATTGACTACAGGGCAAAAAAAGATCACGGGGAAGAACCGCTACCCTCTACCCCTGATCTTGAGCTTTTTGATCGCCTCCGTGGAGCCAAGGTCTTTACTAAATTAGACCTAAAAGAGGGGCCTATAACCTCATCAAATACCGAAGGGGATGTGGAAAACGGGTTTCAAAACACGGTCGGGCATTTTGAGTATTGTGATGGGGGTTCAGGCTATGCAAGCCCCAACCGTATTTTTAGGAGTTCGTCAACGACTGTTTCGGGACCTTCTTACCCTGCGCATTGTATACTTGGGGGCGACATCCGATTTTTTTTCCCCCGAAAACCAACCCCTCGGGGACAAGGGACGCCAAAGTTCTGCGCGCCTGCGGGCAATCGACTGTAGCCAAGCTGGAGAAAATGGGCGGTTCCACCAGGGCCCGCCTTCCTTTTTCCCTTTGGACATATTTTTCCCATCAAGGTCCCCGGGAGATGGACCCACTAAACTCTCCGCCCATCCCGCAGTGGGCCCCCGACCGTCGGTCTCCCGGGCGATTCAACGTTTCCTAGGATTCCCCCTTTTAAATACGGGAGTTTTATTCCCCACTTCACTTCGCTGGGGGCTTCCCCCGGGGGCTCTCACCCGTAAGAAGCTAACCCAGATGCTGGCCTCCGGGCGGCCGAAGAAGCATTCCCCCATTTTGGGAAAACAAATAATTTTTCCTCACACCAAAATTTTTGGGCCGGCCTGATCCAAAAGACCCTTTCAGCCTAGAGGGGATTGCCCTTTCCCTGGGGGGCCGGGGCTGTCTGACCCAGAAGGGGGCCCCAAAGGCAAGACCATCACATGTGGTTTTTTTTTTAAAGAAACCCTTTTCCCCCGGCAGAACGAATTAACCCCTTGGAGACCGGGGAAATGTTGGCCATAAAGGGCCCCGGAAAAGTGGCGACAACGTTTTTAGGGGGGCCCCGACCCTTTTACTTTTTCACAGACCCTTAAAAAACTCCAATCCCCCCAACAGCCCCAGCGTTTTAACCCTCGCCAGGCCCGGGGGTCTCTGTTCTTCTCGCCTTTGATTTCAAGATACACTTCCGAAACCCGGGCCGGGGAAAAATCAAGGCGGACGCCCCCCCCCTTTCTCGACATCACCAGGGAGGGAAACCCGTGTCACAAAACACATCCAAAAGGGCCTGAACGGCTTTATTCATGTGCCCTGTGGATCTCCGGGAATTTTTCCCCGGGCCCAAAACCCACGTGCCCCGCGCCAGGAGGGGGATTCGGGTTTGGGGGGAAAGCTCTCTTCTGGGGCCGGGCCCCCCCGGCGAAAGGAAAATTTTACGTCCCCATCTTGCACACTACTTGGGGGCCAAAACCCGCCTAAGACGCCCAAGGGCTTCGTTCTTTCCTCACCACATGGCCCAAAACAAGGTTTTCCCTCGCCATAAGGGCCCCCTGGTCCTTATCCCCCCTGCCAGTTCCAAAACTCCATGGACACACATAGGCCCCCAAAAAGGGGAAAAAATTTAACACGGACCCCTTCCCCTTCTTTGGGAAACCGGGCAACCCGGGTGGTCACTGCCGATTTTTTAAAATGTCCCACTTTGGGGGCCGCTTCCTGGTTTTCCCCTTTCTGCCCCCAAATTTGGGAAAAACTTCTTCTATCACATCTTTCGGCGCATGGGGCTAAACCCTCCCCCCCATCGTCTCTGACCGTGGCGTTTAAAATTTTTCTCTAAAATTTTGGCGTGCCCTTTTCCCGGTTTTCAAAAACAACTAATTTCTCTTCTGCATAACCAAACCCCAGAAAAATGGGGAGGTGGGAGAGGTAAACCAGAACTTGGGGGAGTATCTACGGCACTTCGTGTCCGGACGACAGGACAACTGGTCCGAATTGCTGCCTTGGGCCAAGTTCTCATATAATCATCGGGACTCCGACTCAACTGGCCGTTCTCCTTTCCTGGTGGTCTATGGCCATCACCCGCGCCCTCCCCTACCCCTGGCTTGCACCTCCGAGGTCCATCCCACTTTGCGGCGGGCTCTGGTGAAAATCGGTGGCTACTTAGATTCCGTTCCCTGGCGTGGCTTAGCTTTCATCGCTTGCGGTGGTCCAGTGGGTCCACCACCCAGCCGTTACAGCAGCTGGGACCACAGTCATCAAGAAAATCATTGTAACACATTACGCCTTAATGGTTTAAAATCCTGCAGTGCCCGCAAGATCCACCTGCTCAAGAAAACACATGTGAAGTCCCGTCTGAAGTTTGCCAATGAACACCTGAATGATTCTGTGAGTGATGCTGTGGTCAGATAAGACAAAAATTTAGTTCTCTGACATTAACTCAACTCGCCGTGTTTGGAGGAAGAGAAATGCTGCCTATGACCGAAAGAACACCATCTTCACTGTCAAGCATGGAGGTGGAAACATTATGTTTTTGGGTGTTGCTCTGCTAAGAGCACAGGACTACTTCACTGCATCAATGGGAGATTGGATGGAGCCATGTACCGTAAAATCTTGAGTGACAACCTCCTTCCCTCCGCTAGGACATTAAAAATGGGTCATGGCTGGGTCTTCCAGCAAGACAATGACCCAAAACATACAGCCAAGGCAACAAAGGAGTGGCTCAAAAAGAAGCTCTCCAGACCTTAATCCCATAGAAAACTTATGGAGGGAATTGAAGCTCCAAGTTGCCAAGCCTTGGCCACAAAATGATTAGAGATGATCTGCAAAGAGGAGTGGATCAAAATTCCTCCTGACATGTGTGCAAACCTCATCATCAACTACCATAAACGTCTGACTGCTGTGCTTGCCAACAAGGATTTTGCCACCAAGTATTAAGTCTTGTTTGTCTGAGGAATCAAATACTTATTTCTCACTGCAAGATGCAAATAAATGTATATAATTTGTACAATGTGATTTTCTGGATTTTATTTTGGATATTCCATCTCTCAATGTTAAAATTAACCTACCCTTAAAATTATAGACTGTTCATGTTTTTGTCAGTAGGCAAACTTATAAAATCAGCTAGGGTTATAATATTTTTTTCCTTCACTTTATATTTTCTTCTCTTGAGCATTTTGGAGTACTATATATATTAATTTATAAGCATATTTATGCACACACACGTGCACTCACACATAATTGTTGGTGCCCTTCAGTCAAAGAAAGATAAACCCACTGATATAGCTTGAAGCTGACAAAAGTAATAATAAGTATACATTTACTCTAAATCAACAAACGATAACCAGACATTTCTTTTCAATTGTGGCTTCTAATGAAAGTAGCCTAGACATAAATGATGGTGCCCTTAACTTATATTTTTGTTTCACAACCTTTGTTGCGGCAATCACTGTGAACAAATATTTGTAACTCGCAAACAGACTTCTGCAGTTGTCTACAGGTATTTTGGCCCTTTCCTTGCTCCAGCTATCTCGAGTTTGGAGGGTACTGCAGCCTGCATGTTTCAGTTCCTTCCACAGAAGTTTAATAGGATTAAGATCGGGGCTCATAGAAGCCACTTCAGAATAGTCCAATGTTTTGCTCTTTGCCATTACTGGATGTTTTCAGCTGTGTGTTTTGAGCCATTTTCCTGTTGAAGGACCATGACCTACGACTGAGACAAAGTATTCTAAAACAAGGACACACATTTTGCTCCAGACTGTCTTGATAATCTTGAGATTTCATTGTAGCCTGCACAGATGCAACATACCCTGTGCCCAAAACATAACAGAGCCTCCTCCATGTTTCTCAATAGGCACAATGGGTCTCATCTATGAAAACTGTCTACATAGTTACATAGTTTGTAAGGCTGAAAAAGACAAGATGTCTATCCGGTTCAGCCTATTTTTCTAAAGTGTTGCTAACGTGTTGATCCAGAGGAAGGCAAAAAACCCCAGTGAGGTAGAAGCCAATTGTACTCATTTTAGGGAAAAAATTCCTTCCCGACTCCAATCTTGCAATCGGAAAAATCCCTGGATCAGTGACCGTTCTCCAGAATCCTAGACACTATAAATAGAGATGGGCGAATTTCTCAAAAATTTGATTCGGTGACTTCGCTGAATTTTCCGACAAAATTCATTTCGGTCCGAATTGCTTCGGGACAAATTGCGTTAAAAAAAAAGCTATTTCCAGGCTGCACAGAGCCTGTAGGGTGCTGTAGAACGTTGTGCCATGCTTATATATGCAGAGGGAACTTGGTTTGGTCTTCATAAAATGTTGTGTTTTAGTATGACACGCATATGACTGCCACCACACTTAGAATCGCTTCACTATAAAATTCCCTGGGCACTTAAGAGGGCAAAACTGACCAAAAAACTGAAGCGGGAATGTAGCCTGATAAATTCATGGCAGCGACAGCTGGAAAAAAACAAGCTGAGGGCTCAGGTGGCAACATCAGTGACAGAGTGTGGAAGTGACAGCAGCAACCACAGCAGCATGAGGTCAGAGAGTGGCACAATGTCATTCTGGAGGTGGCAAAAGCAGGAGTAGGCCACAGAGTGGTGCAATAACACAGTGTGTAGGTCACGGCAGCAGCCACAGCAGCAGCATGAGGTCAGACAGTGGTACAATGACATTCTGGAAGTGGCAAAAACAGGAGTAGGCAACAGAGTGGCACAATGACACAGTGTGGAGTGTGGAGGGCACGGCAGGAGCAACAGCAGCAACATGAGGTCAGACAGTGGCACAATGACAAATTCTGGAGGTGGCAAGAACAGGAGTAGGCCACAGAGTGGCACAATGACACAGTGTGGAGGTCACGGCACCAGCAACAGCAGCAGCAGCATGAGGTCATAGAGTGGCACAATGACAGAGTGTGGTGGTGGGTGGCAATACCAGTCCATGGTAAAGATGGTGGTAGGCAGATGGAGAAACTGTCAGCAGATGTGTGGCATCAGGTGGGTGGCGGCATCAGAATAGTAGCTGAGGCAGGTAGTTTGAATCCAGACTCATTTCTCAAAGTGTTGGTGAGGCGTCATGGCTGATGTAATCTGACGCCTAAGGCATTGGTGTGTGGAAATCCTGGCCGATCCACACCTGATTCATCTTGACAAAGGTCAGTCGTTCCACATTTCCCGTGGACAAGCAGGTTCTCCTTGGGGTAACGATGGCCCCCGCCGCACTGAACACCCGCTCTGATGCCACACTACTGGCCGGGCAGGACAGCTTCTCCACTGCAAACTCGGCAAGTTGCGGCCACACATCCAGTTTGGCTGCCCAGTAGTCCAGCGGACATTCTAACTGGGGTGGCAGAGTGCATCTGGACCGAGAGATGATGACAAAAAAACAACCCCTTCGCAAGGTGGTGGACCCTTGACTGGCGAAGGGCATGCGTGCCCTGGGCGCTGGCTGTGTTGCGCGGGGCTGGATGGACCACCACATCTGAGCCCGTTCACCGGGCCACCGAATGGTGACGCGCTTTGGTTGACGGGGGGCCGTGGTGCCAAGTTTAGCTCCCTGGCCACCTTCATTTTCTGCCCCAGATTTACATATACCCATATTCGGCCCTCCGTTTCTACAAAAAATTTTGCCACACAGTCAGTAGCTGTTTTTACCGCCAACGCTCCGCACTGGTACTACAAACCCCACTGCCTCCTGACCCCCTTTCCCTACTTTCTTGGGCCTGCAAAGCGGGGTTTTTTACCCCCCTGCCGCTTGGGTCCCGACCCACACCTGTAACCCCTCTGAAACCCCGGGGACACAACCCACTTGCTGGCGCGCCGCTGCCCGACGCGCAACGACGCCCTCTTTCCGACGATGAGAAGCCCTTGCTAACCCGGCCCCAAGGCGTCGGGTACATCATCATCGATTTGCGTTTCACGTCACTGCTGTCCTCATCACCGGTCTTGGGAGCAAGGGGGAAAACCCCTTTAAAAACTAACTTTTCCGCCTCGCAAGAAGCAGGGGGTTTTGCCCCCTTTCTTCCTACCAAGACTGCTGACTGCCCTCCCAAATTTTTTCATCCTCGCTATATAGGTGGCGCTAGCCCCAAAACCACATAGTAAATCCTGCTGAGGGAAACGGATTTGGGAAAAGAGGGAGGTGGGAAGGGAGGGGCCCCTGACCCACTCCTGGGCCCTCCCAAATAGGTTGTGTCTGACGTTCCCACCGACTCTTGGCTGGGTTGTCAATGTCACTGGGAGGAAGTGGATACCTAGTCAACCAATCAAGAACCCTTGGGGTTTCGAAAAACACGGGCCCCCTAGATGACAGCGGGGAGTTCTGGGCCCCACCGATGACCCCTCTGGACTCCCTTTCTGTGCTTTTACCTGGCCCGCTCCCGAAATGTTTGTGCCACTCCACTCGCAGGTGAAAGCCTGCCACCTCCTGCTGACATACTGTTTGTTCTAAATGTACAGACCTGTTTTATAAGATATCTGTATATGATAAAAACACACCCGTATTTTACTCCAAATGAACCCACAACAACTTGGGGAACCTTGGAATAATTCCGCTTTACAAAAGGGCAGGAAAAAATTTCTTCTAGTCCGTTTTTAAAAAAACCCGTTATTTTACTGAATATAAAAACACAAAAACTTAATTAACCTTTGATAAAATTTTGCTACAGGGAAAATTTCTTCTTTGGCGGGAAAGGAACTTTTTTTTACTAAACAACTGCAAAAAATATTTTTGAACCCTTAGGTGTAAATTGCGCAAAAAAATGTACTGCCCAAAAATTACCAGCTTTTAGCTGTTTAAAACGGCTTTATTTTACGGAAAACAAAAACAGAAAAAATGTAACTAACCTTTGATATAAATTATGCTAACAGGCAAAATTTCTTCCTTGGCGGTGAAAAACAACGTTATATTTAAATGAAATACAACTGCAGAAAAATACTTAGTTAACCCTTGGATGTAAATGCGCAAAAGAAATGTGCTGCCAACAATTACCAGCTTTGTAGCGTGTTAAAACGGCATGTATTTTACGGAACACAACAACAGAAAAACTTGTACCGTATTTTTCGGACTATAAGGTGCACATAAAAGCCTAAGATTTTCTCAGAAATCTAAAGTGCGCCTTATAGTCCGGTGCGCCTTATATATGAATCAATTCTTCACTTTCAGTTTTCAGTTTTCAGTCTTTGTTCAGAACATATTTAGGCCTCATTCACACGGCTTATTTTGCCGCGGATTGGCGCCGTACTGCGCGCCGGATTTGCGCTGCAGTACGGCGCCACTCCGCGCAGCAATTACGGTAAACTCATGCTCTACATAGAGAACAGTGGAAATGTCGCGCCTCACCCGCTCGCGAATCCGCCGCGAGGGAGAAAGTGACATGCACATTATTTACCGGCGCGGACGCGCTGTAAACAATGCATTGTCTATGGACGCCGGGAGCGCACCCCCGCCGCGCTTCCGGCCCCGCCCCGACGCGCCCGTATTCCACTGGTCTCAATGTGAGCATCAATAACCGTGCTCACCAAATCCGTCGAGGAAAGCCGAGTGAACGGGCCTTACAGCTAATTTTGTGACACTGATTTGGTAACTGAATGGGGCAACTGATTGTTGATATAAATACGTTCCGAAATCATTACACAATCAGTTGCAATTCAGTTGCAAAAAATGCCAACTGGCGCGTATATCGCGCCGATTTACAACCATTCTTACAGCGGTGATTCAGTCGCGAATACAGGCACAATATGGCAGGCACCATGTAAATCCGCCTTATTGAGCGCAATCCGCGGCGCATACGGCATGAAAAAATGAAGAATGGCCTATAACGGCTACCAAAGTCAGACAGCGTCACTCTGCGGTGATACGTACAGCTCTTGTTCAGAATATCTATTTTTCAACATTGTCTTGATGCCATTCAATACCGTACTGTAAATTTTTATAACCCCTACCCTGAGAAAATGCCTCCTTTTAAGAGACATTTATAAATGCTTGATTTTAAAGCTTAAAGCATAAGTCATGCAGTAGAGCATGGAAATAGAGCAGCTGCCAGAGAATTCAACATTACATGAATCAATGGTGCGTAAGTGGAGGAAACAAGAAGATGCCCTGCGCCAGGTAAAGAAGACCAAACTGAGTTTCAGAGGAAACAAAGCCAGGTGGCCACATCTCGAGGACAAACTAGAACAGTGGGATATTGAACAGATAAGCGCAGCTAGAAGCGTCTCCACTGTCTCTATTAGAATCAAAGCCACAGCATTAGCACGCGAACTGGAGATCAAGGACGTTTCAAGGTGGTCCTTCATGTGCTTTCGTTCATGAAAAGGCGTAATCTCTCCATCCGCACCAGAACTACTGTCTGCCAGCAGCTGCCAAAGGATATGAAGAGAACTGGCCGTTTTCCGCACCTACTGCAGAGCCAAGATAAGTGAAAAGAATATCCAGCCAGAACACATCACTAACATGGATGAGGTCCCCCTCACCTTGATATCCCTGTACAACGTACTGTTCTGAGAAAACAGGGACCAGTACGGTCCTCTATACGTACCACAGGACATGAGAAGTCCTCTTTCACTGTGGTTCTCCGCCTGTCAGGCTAATGGCCAGAAACTAACACCCATGGTCATTTTTAAGAGGAAGACTTTGCCCAAAGAACAGTTTTCCAGCTGGTGTCATCATCAAGGCTAACCCAAAGGGCTGGATGGACGAGGAGAAGATGAGTGAGTGGCTGAGGAGGTCTATGTCAAAGACCGGATGGATTTTTTCACCAATCCCCATCCCTATTGGTCTGTGACTCCATGCGTGCCCATTTGACCGATACTGTCAAAGCTCAAGTGAAGAAAACAAATTCACTGCTTGCTGTCATTCTGGGTGGATTAACCAAAGAGCTCCAGCCGCTAGATATTGGTGTCAACAGGCATTTAAGGTTAAATTGCGAGCTGCATGGGAGAATTGGATGACAGAAGGTGACCACACATTCACCAAAACAGGAGGCAACGCCGTGCCAGTTATGCCACTATGTGCAAGTGAATCGTGGATGCCTAGGAGAAGGTATCAGCCTCCAGTATCATCCGAGCTTTCAAGAAGGCTGGAATCATCACTGAAGAGCTAAGCAGCAGCAACGAGACTGACTCAGATAATGATGAGGGGGACCCGAGAATGCTTGATGCAGAAATCGTGCAACTGTTTAACTCTGACACTGAAGATGAAGAATTTGATGGATTTGTGGGGGATGAATGAACTGAAAAAGTACTGTAAGTGTATTGATTTTTGTTACAACTTTACAAGTTGAGAGTTATTGTGAAAGTGTTGAATAAAGTTTGGCTTTCGCTCTGAACTTTGTTTCATTTAATGCGCTGCGCCTTATAGTCTGGTGCGCCTTATATATGAACAGCGCTCAATGTTAATGCGCTCAATGTTAATGCGCCTTATAGTCCGGTGTGACTTATAGTCCGAAAAATACGGTAATTAACCTTCGGTTATGAATTATGCTACAGGCAAAATTTCTTCTTTGGCGGTGAAAAAGAATGTTTCTTTTAGTGACCACAACAGCAGAACAACGCTTAATTAACCCCTGGATCTAAATTGCGCAAAAGAAATGAGCAACCAAATATTACCAGCTTTGCAGCGTGTTAAAATGGCGTGTATTTTACGGTACACAACAAGAGAAAAACTTGTAATTAACCTTCGGATATGAATTATGCTACAGGCAAAATTGCTTCTTTGGCGGTGAAAAAGAAGGTTTCTTTAAGTGACCACAACAGCAGAACAATGCTTAATTAACCCCTGGATCTAAAATGCGCAAAAGAAATGAGCAACCAAATATTAAGTGGTATTTGGATTGTAAAAACGCTGTTTCTTTAACTGAATACAGCAGGAACAAGCTTAGATAACCCTTGGATATTCAATGTGCTGAAGAACTGAGCAGATAGCATTAAAATGTATATGCAGCTGCACTGGACGCACACTGGACTTCAGTTCCAATACCCCACAAAATCAGAATTAGAACGTAAGAGAAGCAGTCCTCTGAGACAACTGTGACACCCCCCAAAAATCGCTGTATAAAAGTGAGTTCTCTAGTATGAGACATCATAAGCTGCCGCGGCAGAACCTTACCTACTCAGTACAGTGAGAGCGGTATGAGCTCCCAGCGTCGTGCCCGGACTTATATAGTGCAGTGATGTCACAGAATCCCGCCGGTCTCTGATTGGCTTCATCTCTGCACATCATGTAGGCTACGCCTTTCTTCCTCCCAGAGTTCTTTGCCCCATGTAACGCCATGTGCTCGCAGCCATTTTATCAGTCAAAAGCACGCTTCGTTCCCGCGAAGCACACCAAACTTCGACTTCGTTCAGAATCTAATTTTTCCTGAAATTCTAAACGAATTCCACTTCGTTAGAATCGATTCGCCCATCTCTAACTATAACTGGTTATATTTTTACACTCCAGAAATGCATCCAAACCCTTTTTGAACTTTGCTATTGAATTCACCATGACAAGTTCTCTGACAGAGAGTTCCACAGTCTCACTGCTCTAACAGTAAAGAATCCCTTTCTATGTTTATGTATATAACTTTTTGTTCCTCAAGACGTAAGGTTTGCCCCCTTGTTCTAGATACAGTCCGGGGTAAAAAATAAGTCTTGAGGAGATCCTTATTTGACCTTTTGATTTTTTTTTAAAAACATATTTATCATGTCCCCCCAAAGCCGTCCTTTTCTCAAAACCCTAAATAACCCCAATCTTGCTAATCTTTCTGGGTATTGCAGTCCCACCCATCCTTTTATTATTTTTTTTTGCCCGCCTTTGTACCGTTCAAGCTCTACAATGTCTTCCTGTGCACTGGTTCCCCCAAAACGGGTATACAATATTCCATATGTGGTCTAGCCAGTGACTTGTATAATGGGAGAATAATGTTCTTATCATGTGCCTCTATGCCCCTTCTAATATACCCCATGATCCTGTTTGCCTTGGCAGCTGCTGCCTGACACTGGTTGCTACAATTAAGTTTACTGTCCACCAGGATTCCCAAGTCCTTCTCCATGTCACTTTTAACCAGTGTTTTCTATTTAACATGTAGTCATGTAATGGTTTTTTTTCCTCCCCATGTGCATAACCTTGCATTATCTGTGTTAAACCAAATCTGCCACTTCTCTGCCCAGGCCTCAAACTTATCTAGATCCCTTTGTAAAAACACATTATCCTCTATTGTGTTGATTACTTTACAGAGCTTACTATCATCTGCAAAGAGCGATATTCTACTGTTGAAATTTCCATGTGTAAGATCGTTAATGAAAATGTTTAAAGAGGAAGGGCCAATACTGAGCCTAGTACCCCACTAGAAAACAGGATCAAGTCTGAGTATATACCATTAATTACTACCCTTTGATTTCTATCTCTGAGCCAGCTGCTTACCCACTTGCACACATTTTCCCCCAGTCCAAGCATTCTCATTTTACTTACCAACCTTTTATGTGGCACCGTAATCAAATGGCTTTAGAAAAATCTAGATATATGACACCAGTGCCTCCACCCCATCCAGTCTAGCACTAAACTTCCCTCATAAAGCTGAGAGATTAGTCTGACAGGACCATCCTTCATAAAACCATGCTGGAACGGCGTTACACATTTATTTTCAGTGAGATAATCCAGGATAGCATCTCTAAGAAAACCTTCAAACATTTTACCAACAACAAAGGTTAAGCTTACTAGTCTATAGTTTCCAGGATCACTTTTTGACCCCTTTTTGAATATTGGCAACACATTTGCTATGCGCCAGTCCTTTGGGACATACCCTGTTATTAGACAGTCCATAAAATAGTAAAGAATAGGGGCCTATTCTATGACATCACTTAACACCCTTCGGCACGGAGTGAAAACCCATCTGGACCTGGGGATTGTCTGTTTTTAATTTTTTTTTAAGATGGAGCTGCACTTCTTCCTGGGTTAGACAAGCAACAATCAAGATGGAGTTTATCTCATCCCTCTGCTCACCAACAGGAAGATCATCCTCCTTGTTAAATACAGTGGAGAAAAAATTGTTTAGCAGGTTTGCATTTTTCTCGTCGCCCTCTACAGTCTCTCCCTCAATACGTTTCAAAGGGCCAACATTTTCTGTTTTATCTTTTTTACTATTTATATAGTAAAAAATATTTTGGGGTTAGTTTTACTTTTTTATGGCAAATTTTCTTTCTGTCTCTCCAGCTTTTTCTGCCTTTTATCATTTTTATACATATTTTTTTTTTCTTATAGTTTTTTAGTGCCTCTTCACTGCCCTCCTGTTTTAGTAGCTGAAACATTTTCTTTTTGTTTTTTATTGCCTCTTTTACATCCCTGTTGATCCACATTGGGTTATTCCTGTTTCTAATTATTTTATTACCATAAGGTATGTACCTTTCACAGTGGGCGCCTAGGATGTTTTTAAAAATATCCCATTAATTTTTTATTCTGCCATTTTTAATACCTTTAATCACCCAGTTCAATACTGTTGAGGGCCTCCCTAAGCAGATAAAATTAGCTTTCCAAAAAATTCAGTGTTTTTTTTTTTGCACCCTGACAAAAAATTCTCTTGAAGGTTTAAATGGAAAGTATTTATATTATGGTCACTATTTCCTAGATACCCCTCAACCTGAAAACCTTTGTTTAAATCTGTCAGGTTAAATTAGTAATATTAAGTTCTAGAAGGGCCTTTTCCTCTAGTCGGTTTTTCCTGCAACCATTTGGCAAAGGTAATTATCATTATGTTATTGACAAAAACCTGTTTCCTTTATGAGAGCTACAGGTTTCAGTTTCCAAATTGTTTTCTCTGGATAGTTAAAGTCGCCCATAATAACAACCTCATTCTGATTAGCCCGCCTCATTCTATTTGTCTGAGGAGTACATCTTCCAGGGGTGCTGTTATACTTGGGGGGCCATAGCAGACCCCTATTAGTATTATATTGTTATTGTTACCCCCATGTATATTTTCCCATAAAGATTTCACCTGTTCATTACCTGTACCTATATCTTCCCACAGTGTTGGCTTCAGACAGGATTTTACATGGAGACAGAAAACCGCCCCTTCCCGGGTTTCTTTACGATCTCTTCTAAATAGACTGTAAACCCTGTAAGTTAACTGCCCAGTTCCGTAGTTCTCATCCACCATGTCTCAGGTATCCCCACTATGTCATATTTTTCTTCTGCAATTAATAAATCTAGTTAATTTATTCCTATATACCTGATTTTTTTAACTATTGCTACACCCCCTCCCTCCACTCCACCCCCTGTTTTACTCCTAATTCCCAGCTCTCTATCTTCACTATCTTGCACGCTATATTTGTAGTTACCCTCCCCCCAGTCCCTAGTTTAAATATTCCTCCAACTTCCTGGCCATTCTGTCCCCCAATACAGCTGCACCCTCCCCATTTAGGTGCAGTCCGTCCCTAGCATAGAGTCTGAAAACCAAGACAGAAGTCAAGCCCAGTTCTCCAAAAACCCAAATCCCTCTTTTCCCACACCCAATTTTTGAGCCACTTATTCACTGCTCCCAATTTCCGCTTTCCCTCTGGTGTGGCCCGTGGAACAGGTAATAAATTTTTTTAGAATAATTTCCTTGGAGGTCCTTGTCTTGAGCTTCTGGCCTAAGTCCCTGAAATCATTTTTAAGGACACTCCACCTACCTCTAAGTTTGTCATTGGTGCCAATGTGCACCATGACAGCTGGATTCTCACAAGCCCCACCCAGCAATCTGTCAGCAAGATCCGCAATATGTCGAACCCGGGCCCCAGGTAAACAACATAATGTTCGACGATCCCGGTCTTTGTGGCAGATTGCTCTGTCTGTGCCACTAATTATGGAGTCCCCAACTACTAAAACCTATCTAACCTACTCTGCACTCCTATTCCCCATCTTACTGGAGCAGACAGGGGTAGTGTCTTGCTGCAGCAATGCTATTTTGGAGCTGATATTCCCTCATCCGCCAATCTTGCAAATTTGTTGGGGTGTGCCAGATCAGGACTAGCCTCCCTGACACTCTTTTCCCTCTACCCTTCTTTCTAACTGTTACCCAGCTAGCTGCCTCATGTTCCTGCACCTCCATGCTGCCATCCTCCCCACCATCTACACCTGCGAGTGATTGATCAGTGAGCACCAAACTCGCTTCCAAGTTGGCAATGGCTCTCAGTATTGCCTAAGACTTTCTGTGTTACCCATAGCAACCACTCAGAGCTCCCCTTTAATTTTTTCAGAGCACTATATGAAATTAAAGGGGAGCTCTGGTTGCTATAGGAAATAAATAAATTCTTAGACCTAGACAGTTTTCATACATGTCCCCCAATGTTCTTTATTTTGTATGCTGGATTTTTGCATCTCTGAACATAGAGCTGATGTGACTTGCCACAAATCTCAAGTTTTGTCTCATCTGTTCAAAGGACATTCTCACAGAACCTATGTGGCTTGTCAATATGGATTTTGGCAAATTCCAATTAATGATTTGCTTTAAACAGTGGTTTACTCTTGGGTCACCTTCCATTAAAGAGGTTTTGCAATGAACTCATTCCATACCTCCTGTATCCAGCTCTTCAGCTCTGTCTGCTCAGAAGGGGACATGTGTCATTTGTTTGAATTGCATATCATGTGATCCAGCAGGATGACATCACCATGCCTTTCCTCTCTATATTCAAAGAAAGGTCTGTTTATGTAAAGAGCTTTGTGTAGTTACAATGTAGCTCAGAAGTAAAGTTTTTGCCTCACAGCACAAGGCTCCTAAGTTCAAATCCTTGCAGGAACCAAACCTGTGGATTTTTTTTTCTCTTTATCAATGCACATACCTTATTGAGGCTTCTTTTTTTTATTTATTTGCATTATTTGACTAATTACTGATGAATACAGAGGACGAGAGTAGAAGGACTGCACGTAGGGTTGAACACTCAGTAGTTGCCTGAGAGGAGAGATGATGTCTGAGCATGTCTGGCGAGGACCGAGGAGCTCTCAGTCCTGGCTGTATTCCCTGAGCTGTAAACAATGGACCACTAAAGGAGCAGCTAAAACAAAAACGGTACATAATTTTTAATAATGATGAATGGTGAAAATGTTTATTATTTAATTTGCAAGCTTTCCACAACAATTTTACTTTGTGGCAAAACCACTTTAAGTCTACTTTGTTAAAGACAGCAAAGAATGGTGGTATCTGACAATCATTTGCCATGAACGTAGATTTAATTTCTAATCTCTTTGAAAGTTGTTCGTGGCTCTTTCGTTACCATATTATATGTCTTTCATTGTTATCAATTTCCCATAACCCTTAAACTTCTGAAAATTATGTGCAATTGTAGTAACAGGAAAGTCAAGTTGTTTGGAGATGGTTTATAGCCTTTACCTTTAACATGTGTGTCTATAATTTTCTTTTTAATCTTGTGAGACAACTTTTTCTTCAGCTTCCTTTGCTCCATGTCCATTGTGGTATACAACATGATACCAAATAGTACAGTGACTTCACTGACTGACAAGTTTAAAGACAACTGTGATGCTAGTTATAGGACACACCATAGTTCAACTCATCCATATGATGAAACTATTTTCAATCTTTTCCAGGGATAAGCTTATTTTTTTCTTGGTCAGTTTCATTAGTTTTTCTTAGTTTTTTCAGTTAAACCACAATTCATATGCAGTGTCTGATTTTCATCAGTTGATTTTCACTATACTTAAAATTATTATCATTAAAATTTTTTTCCATTTATTTCAATACCAATGTATATATAATTATATATATATATTATATATATATAAATATATATTATATAAAATTAAAAAAATAATGTACATATGCATGTACATAAGAAAGATATATTGAAATATATATGTGTGTGTATAAAATGCTCCAAAATGTTACATACAATATATAGATATATCCTTGCGAAAAAGAGTTGACAATCTGCAGTACCCCATTGTTATATAATATATCCTAAAAGCAAGCAAAGTTACTGAAAACAAATTATATTTTATTGTTAAAATAGGACATTGTACAAGGCAATTTAGAAGTGCATGTTATACTGTATGCATATATAGGTATACAGACATATTTTAAAGAAGTACAATTAAAGCTAAAGGATTTTACATCTTTCCATTTACTATACAAATTCATTTATTAGTCAAGCTTGTAATTGTAAAGAAATTTAAATATTAACATTATAACTGAAGCTTTTAGAGAGTATGAAAGAAGAGCCAGATATAGGTTGAGAGGATGGAGAAAAAATGGAGTCTGCCAGTGGTTAATTGAGCATATAGATCCCTAATGTGACAGACACTGCCCTCTGTGATGAAGGATGACACTTCTAAGGACGCATTCTCCTTTGTTAGCACTTTAAGTTTAATGAAGCATACCATTTATAAACCTGATGCTTGACAGTAATCTTTTAGTAATTCATTCTGTTTGCCTAAAGAGTTGAAATGCTGGTTGCACGACTATTTAGTATATGTTCTTGCAACCTTTATATAGATGATGAGATTATGATTTTAAAATTGAAAATATAAGTAAATGTACAGCAATCAAAAAAAAATTCCTTATGTTATTATATGTATTCACTATTTCCAGTAATTCAACATTACCAATCATGCTTCCTTTTTCCAATAAAACTCCAATCCTTATTTCCTTTAGAAAAGTTATCTTCTAAATTCTGACCTTTGAAGCTTGCTAACAAAGTATTATTTTGCATAGAAGGCCAGTAGGCTGCAAGGTTGAATGATTTTTTCATGCAAATGGGACATTATTACTATGTAAAAATATACTGAGCAAAGAAACTTAAGGAAATATAAACTTGTAGAAAAGACAGATAACTAGATGTATCTGGGAACCAGAGCAAAGTTCTGAAACTTTCTTTATGATTCAGGATCTCAAAACTTAAAGATTTCTTACTTGCATGAAAAGAGGGAGTGAGGTGTGCTGAAATAGCAACTCTTAAATATGTACCTTAAAATTAATTCTGTTAAACCAGCATACAAGTGTTTCAGTAGATCCCAGTTTGTGGCATATTCTGAGTTATTAGAAAGCCATAGAGAAGCTCATCAAATTTACAGTACAAGCATGGTAATAAAATTCCAAAGTTAAAGATTCGGTACACTCAAGCGGTGTAGTTATAAATAATTGTGTCAGAACTTCATGGATACTTGAACTATTACCAGATATATAATTTAGTACGTATTTTGTACATGTATAGCTGTATGGCATGTATAATTTTAAATTAACACATGCAGTTTTTAATGCAGATGGTTTTTCATTCAAAGCCAGGAGTGGACCACAAAGAAAGAAAAGTAAAAAAAAAAATAGCTGTCTAATCAATTTCTATCTTAAATCAATCCATCAGTCCCTTGTATGAAAGTGTTGTTATGCCATTATGGACCCCTCTCCACAGTAACCTCTCTGGACCGTGGATATGCTTGTGTTTCTGTCCCCCGGCTGGTCGTCACTCATCTCTCCCTGCTCATGTTTTGCTCCCGTTTCCTGCTGCTAGCCAGCACACATTACACGTGGTTACACGCAATTGCCGACTCTTAAAAAATTAAAGGGCCAGCACTTCACTGATCCCCACTGACCACGTCTTAGTCCTATGCCTTCGTTGTCACTGTGAGCGGTCACCTCAGTAGTTATCTCTCGCTGTGACCCAGAGGATCTTCTACCATTACCTGTGACAGTAGTATGTGCAGATGTCTTCAGTGAGAAACAAGCACAGACACTCCCACCGCATTGACCTATAACTGCCCAATAGACTGGCCCCCAGTATAGCTAGCCAGGTAATATGACCCCAGTATACAGCTAGACAGGTAATATGGCCCTCAGTATATAGAAAGGAAGGTAGTATGACCCCCAGTATACAGCTAGACAGGTAATATGGCCACAGTATATAGTTAGGCAGGCAATATGTCCCCCAGTACATAGCTAGGCGGTTAATATGGCCCCTAGTATAGCTAGCCAGGTAATATCCCCCCATTATATTGATAGGTAGGTAACATGGCCCCCAGTATATAACTAGCCAGGTAATATGGCTCACAGTATATTGATAGGTAGGTAATATGGTCCCCAGTATAGCTAGCCAGGTAATATGACCCACAATATATTGATAGGTAGGTAATATGGCCCCCAGAACATAGCTAGCCAGGTAACATGGCCCACAGTATATTGATAGGTAGGTAATATATCCCCCAGTATTGCTAGCCAGGTAAAATGGCCCCCAGTATACAGCTAGGCAGGAAATATGGCCACCAGTATATAGGTAGCCAGGTAATATGGCCCCCAGTATATAGCTAGTCAGGTAATATAGCCCCCAGTATATAGCTAGACAGGTAATATGGCCCCCAGTATACAGCTAGGAAGGTAATATGGCCCCCAGTATATAACTTGGAAGGTGATATTGCCCCCAGTGTATAGCTAGGCAGGTAATATGGCCCCCAGTATATAACTAGGAAGGTAATATAGCCCCCAATATACAGCTAGACAGGTAATATGGCCCCTAGTATAGCTAGCCAGGTAATATGGCCCCCAGTATATTGATAGCCAAGTATTATGGCCCCCAGCAGGTAATTAAAATTAAAAAAGTACAAGTACTCACCTTTTCCAGCTCCCTGAAGCTCACGCTGATCTCCGCCTTCTTCCCGGCACAGGCGGCATGATGTGATCATGCCGCGAAGACGACATGATGACGTACTCACGTCGCCTCTGCCGGAGTACTCATTCTCTTCTCCAAGGCAGCGTTCAAGTGTAGGACGCACATACACTAGAAGAGACTGTCGGTGCTCCAGGCCCATGGCAGCGGCCTGGAAGCGGCCGACCTGAGGTTCGGGGCAGTGGCAGTTTTATCCGGGGCACAAACCCTGGATAAAACTGCCCAGCAATGAACCTGCAGCGTGTGATGAGGGGGGTCTGTGGGCCTCCTCAGCTCAGGGGCCCAGTCACAACTGCGATCGCTGCGATCCCTGTAGCTACGCCACTGTGTATAAGTTAAATGCAGTGCTATGTAGTGCACGCACAGGACCCCAAGAAGCAGGAGCAAGGGTAGATAGAGATCCATGCTAGGGAGCAGAGTCTAAGGGGCCCCCAGTCTTCACCGGAGCCCGCCGCAAAGCAGGATGGACTTTGTTGCGGGGAACCCCCAAGTCGCTACCCCTGACGTGGCTACCTGCGGTGACAGCCGAGGTGCAGGACAGGAACTCCAGGCACAGAAGCAGTGGTAGACAGGTACAGCAGGAAAATGTATGCAGCAGGATACAGCAGGAAACCGGACTGGTATGACAGCAGGATACAGCAGGTAACTAGACTGGTATAACGACAGGATACAGCAGGTAACAGACAGGTATGCACGCACAGGACCCCAGGAAGTAGGAGCGAGGGTTATTAAATACAGGTACAGACACTTGCACCAACAGAGACAGGAACTAAGACGGACAGCTATACACCAGAGGACACAGGCTTCCAGGACCCCTGCACAGGGAGCCAAAGCGTAGACATAGCAAGCACGGACACGGCGACGGTCCACGATAGGGACTACAGCGAGAACCGTGACACTATGTATACAATTTTTGCTGAGATGTTTGCTTCAGTCTAGGTTCACATTATCTAATGCTCTTTGTGGTCTCCGTCATGGGTACTGTTATAAAAGATATACTGTGACATAGCCACCGCTACCTTTAGACTATGTTTGCTCTATTTTTTATGTACATTTTCTGTATGGAAAGCAAAAGTGTGGTAGACCATTATATTGATGGGACATAATAGGACTACTTTTTCACTTTTCATTTTTATGGGGTAGAAACGGCTGAGCCCTGGTTTCCGTCAGGGAATCTTTTTTTCATGGCACCTTAATGGAGACCACAGAAATAGAGCATACCCTAAATATTATGTAATATAAAGGTTTGTTCTATTGTATGTTTTTATTAAAACACATGTATTTTTTTTTCAATAATACTGAATATTTTAATTAAAATGGTTATGTGCAAGGCATAGAGTGCAAATGTGCCTCCTAAGGAGTAAAAAGTAACCAATCTCTTTTATTAATTTCATCTAGCTTAATATTGTTATTGTAGAGCTAAAGTAAAATTAAAAACTATGACAATACCTTTGAATTATTCTTAGTAAGACAATATAAGTCCCATTTTATTATTTTATCATGTGGAGGTTCTCATAGAATTAGTTCTGTCATGTGCTACAAAGATCACACTGTTTAAGTCTGGCTCAGTGATCTCATTTTGAAAAGTGTTTGCATTTTGAAAGATAAAAGAGTTGCTGTGAGTGTCCATGGAAGCGGGATTCATTTAAAAGAATGTGGTTTGGCTCAGCTGGAGAAAAGTGTAGCTACTTAATACTTCTTCACATATGAAAAATTACTTCAAGGATATCCTAATCATGATAAGAAAAAATGAAATTCAACAGGGTTAAATAAGACTTGACAATTTAATCCCATTTTCTTTTTTTTTCAACATTAAGACAAACTAAGCCTGAGAAAGGTGTGAGTTATAGCATTGCTTCATCTTGTTTTCATAGCCTGTCAATATCCAATGAGTTGAGCTAAAATATAGCAGTATTTATAGGAGGACAATATGCAGTCACTGCTGGGCTGGAGAAGTCATGGCATGTTTACTTTTATGAATTTGGTCAGCTGTGAGATGAATAAGGGCTTTGCTTGAACAAGCAAACATTTGACTTCTCTTCTACAATGCAGCTATTTCACTTTGCATGGCTGAAAACATAAATCTTTCTGCAAAGCAGTACAAGTAGCCATATACACATGGACCCAGCACATTATCTTTGAACATCAATTGTGTATCTGTGACCCTGACTATTACAGAAAATCTAAGCAATCTGTCTTAGAGATGAAAACAGTCTTAAAGCAGTTGGGCAGTAGAAAGAAAAGCTTTATACGTATCTGAAATTTACACAGCAATAAGCTAGTTTAATTAAAACGGCTATAGAAATAGTTCGCTTTATTTATTGTAATAGACCAATATTTGATGTCTTTGGTAATTGCAGGGCTCGAGTAAGAAACTTTGCAGGACATTTCAAAAATTAAAACAAATATTATTATTCTTTTATGGAAGTGGAATAAAATTCTTCTCTCTCTACCGTCACACATAATATTGCTCCCATGCACATAAAACATGGGGATTAACCCTAATGCCATTTTAAAGGTTACCTGTTGGCTTACTCAGTGTGACTGTTTAAGTAACTTTTATTCCCTGTTAAGGTATGCTCAGACAGTGTACTGCACTGGTATGCGACACAATACACCTTCAGTAGCGCTGTTGAGTGTATGCGCTGGCCACCGCGTACTTTCAATGCATTGCAGCTGTCTGCCTCATCTAGTTTCCTATTTCTTGGTATGTACGCGCCTGAAAGAAGTGTCAGGTGACTTCTTTTTACGGGAGCACATTACGTGCTGAGAAATATGATTGTAAAATCACCATCGTCTGAATGATAACGGTGATTTTACACAGCACTCTGAGTGCTAGACTTGTTAATTGATTTTACAGTAAATGCGGGTATACTTTGGGGCAGTTAGGCGCGGAGGTACACCCCGCAAATACGTCGTGTGAACATATCCTAAAATATCAATTCTGAAGTATCATTTCTTTGTGTTTTGCTGTTTCTGTAATTCTTCCTGAAAACGTCTGAACAAATTAACAACTGGATGTCACCATTTCTCTTGTCATCTATATATGACATTGCACTGTCTGATGCTGACACATTTTATTGGATAGTTTTAGGAAAGCATAGTAGCTCACTCATTATCTCTGTTGCATTGCAGCGCCGATGTCCCGGGTTCAAAGGACCCAAGAGTTTGTGTGTTTGTGTGAGTCTCCTCTGGGTACTCCAGTTTTGCCCACACTCCAAAAAAATACTGATAGGTTAATGTGGAGTTCAGATTGTGAGCCTCAGTGGGGATAGGGACCAATGTGAATATTGAGAACCTCTGTGGAATATAACAGTGCTATATAAAATAGTAAAATCCAGTAAATCATTTTATATTATTAATTATTTTATTATTATTATTAATAATAATAATAAATGCTTTATACATTTCCAGGAAGAATAACAGAGGGACAATACAAAACAGTATTTTTAGAAAGATGATCTAGAACTGCAATGTCATGGGAATCCTAGCATCTTTCTAAAACAGACCTGTCTGGAGAGCTTGTTAACAACAGTAAAAGGGACATTTATTCTCCTTTCACTGACCCCCAGACAAGTTTCTGTCAAAAAGGTAAAAATGTGAGAGGGTCCAGGAAACTTTATTGAAACAACACTGAAATAAGTCATAGATTATGTCATTATCTGAAGATGTAACATTTAAGATGTTTATCTTTTACATTTAAGGGGTTTCCACTTTATAATTTCTTTATTATCTTGTTTTATTTATTCTGTACATAAAAGGAAATCACACAACTTTCTAATTTACATGTAATAATAATTCTAATCCTGTACCTCTATTTTACCAATGTAGTCGGTCCCTGTCTTAAAGGGGTTGTCTCGCTACAAAGATCATAGTTGAAAATGTAGGGACCAAAAATCTAAGGATGTACGCCCTTGGTTACCATTAGCAAAGTGCTATGGTTTTAGAAAATGGGCTGGATTACTTGTGCTTAGAAACGGAGTTTGTTTACTGGTCGGGGAAGCATTCTGTCTCGCCAAGGTCGCAGAGGAGAACGCGCATGCAAATGAAAGGCAGGTCCTATTTACTGCCTCTCCTCTGCGTCGCTGCCAATACACACATCCCTGTGCATTCCCAGGACCTCTTCACTGCCTTTAATTTTCATGCGCATTCTCCTCTGTGACCTGGGCAGGACAGAATGCTTCCCCGACCAGTAAACAAACTCCGTTACTAAGCACAAGTAATCCAGCACGTTCTCTAAAACCGTAGCACTTTGCTAATGGTAACCAAGGGCGTACATCCTTAGATTTTTGGTCCCTATATTTTCAACTATGATCTTTGTAGTGACACAACCCCTTTAAGGCTAGGTGCACACGGCTTAATTGCGGGACGTAATTACGCCCCGCAATTACGCCGTGTGGCCGGGGGCGGGGCGGGAGCAGGGGAGGGAGCGGGGGGCCAGCACCTCACCGGCCCATTGACATTCATTACCAGCGGCGCTGGTAATTTACATATCAATTTTCTCTCCGCCCGGTGGATTCGCCGAGCAGGGAGAGGAGACGTTATCCATAGTTCTCTATGAGAACTGTGGATTACCGTAATTACTAGGACGTATTCAGCCCGTAATCTGCGCATTCCGGCGCGTAATTACGGACTGAAATACGTCCAGGTTTAAGCCGTGCGAACATGGCCTAAAAGAAATGTTATAGCCTATATTCTGTCCATCGTAATGGTTTCAATGTAATATTTGTATAGACAAAACTGTCAAGTAACCTCTGGTATCCAGGTAACAGTAATGTTTAGAGAAGCAGAACTTCGCCAGTATTACTACCTCTAGCAGTGTCTTATCATGTGACCACCACAAATGTCATGTGACCCCCTGGTATCCAGGTAAAAACAGATTATTGAGGAGCAGAACTCCTCCAGTATTACTACCTCCAGCAGTGTCTTATCATGTGATCACCAAACAGGTCATGTGACCTCTGGTATCTAGGTAACAGTAGTGTATGGAGGAGCAGAATGTCTCCTGTATTACTACCTCCAGCAGTGTCTTATCAAGTGACCATCGCGCAGTGATCTCTGGTATCTGGATAACAATAGTGACTGGAGGAGCAGAACTTCTCCAGTATTACTACCTCCAGCAGCGTCTTATCATGTGACCACCGCACAGGTCATGTGACCCCTGGTATCCAGGTAACAGTACATTATTGAGGAGCAGAACTTCTCCAGTATTACTACCTACAGCAGCATCTTGTCATGTGACCTCCACACAGGTCATGTGACCCCTGGTATTCAGGTAAAAGTATATTATTGAGGAGCAGAACTTCTCCAGTATTACTACCTACAGCAGCGTCTTATCATGCCTCTCAGTATGTGGAGAAACGCTGCTCATGTATTACACTCTTGCTTCATCTTTCTGCGTTTTTTTAGTTATCTTTGTTAACAGCATGACATCCCTTGGAGAGACAGCAGTTTTAAAAATAGTGAAGAAGTCGCTGTAATAACTTGAATCATTATTCCACCATTATTCCTATTCCGCTACCACATACATGTCATGTGACTCTGCAGCTGAATGCAAGAGGTCACATGACTGTTCAGTCCATACAGTTCCTCCACGACAGCCATAAATATGGAAAGGAATGTGGGCTATACCATTTTTTTATTTTTAGGTAATGGCGACTGCATTAATTTAAAGAGGTACAGTAGCAGAATTTTTTATAAATGTGTATTAGAGAATTGTGTGATTTCCTATGAAATACATAATAAGTAAACACATCATAAACACATTTTAAGGTGGACAACCCCTTTACTCTTTATTGGGCTGTGTTAAAAGCTTGCACAGTATTTCATATTTGAAAGTTTTCTGATAAATCTAGAGTGCAAGTGCAGCAGAAAAGAGGCCCTAGTACAACTTTGTACATACAATTAGAGACAAGGTCATGATTGGATTATAAATAATTGTCCACAGAGCAATGTGATTATGAGACACAATTTAAAGCCTTTCTAAATATTAGCAAAGAAAATTAATATTTTTAATTTAAAATGTAGTTTATTTTGCTGAAACAAAGTCTGATGTATAAATGGAGCTGCACCATTTTTTTGGGTGCTTTGAACCAAACTGTTGTAGTCCTGTTCTATACAGTTTTTAATAGTTGTACGCCAAAACTTGCCGCAATTTGTGGCAAACATGAAGTTGCCAAAGATGCACGGGCGTGTCACTCCAGAGATGCACAATGCGCCAAAAATGCACCAAAGTTAAGTGCAAAACTGTGATAAAAATCCATACCAGTGTTAAAGTGGCATGGCTGAGACTACTTTTGACGTAGAACATGACACATTTACAAAGTGCTGTAACACACTTTCATACAAACTGTGTGATTTTACACTATTAAAAACAGAGGTGGAACTGGCTAGTCAGCGCCAGGTTCATACATGCCCTCCAAAATGTGATCACAGTCAGTCGTCCATCACATCAGTTAACTGTCCAGTCTAGATCTACTTCCCATCTTCAGTGCTCGACAGTGACTCTGTAGTTCCAGGACACAATTGTCCATTTTCCTTTTGCCATCCACATTCATTTAAAGGGGTTGTATCACTACCAAGATAAGCTTAACAGGTAGGGAACATTTAATCAAGACTTTTTCCAAATACATTCCTCTTTTGATTTTTCCCTGACCAGAAGGTAAAATAGATTTTATCTGCTATGAGTGCACACAGGTTTCTCTGGATACCATCCAACTCTCCCCTTCTCTCTCTGCTCTTTATCTTATCAGATATAAATTACAGAGGAGTGATGTCACCACAGACTGGCACACAGGACTGTGAGCAGCTTGAGAAGAGAGTGTGTCTCTAACTAACAAAGGACATTAATTATTTTGTTTACTTTGAGCTCTAAAATCCTACGCACTATAGATAACACCTCCTGCAGTCATGTCAGTGAAATTAGAACTGTGAATACAGAGCTAATATGCTAAATACTGCTATAGAACCACCCACAGCTAGACCAGGAAGAGGAGAAAGGGTCTGCTGGCTGGTTTCTAGAGTGATCTTGTCCTTGGTTTTTGACTAAGTTCTGTATATTGTGTATATCTAGTGTATATCTCTTGTTGTGTTATGTTTCCGTTCCAGGATTTGGAGTAGTGGTGTTTATATGATAATAGCCGGCATTCAACCGCACATTTGGATTGGTATCTCCTGAATCTGCCCTTCGTATTCCGGTCGGGTACCTGACTTTTTGTGCTACTGAGTAAGGCGTCAGACCAGAAGTCTTATTACTTCAATATTTACTACAGTCCATGGTTCAAGATAAATAAACCAGTAGTCAGCTCACCTGCAAGATAATGAAGTGCAGCAGGAAACACGCCCGGACTTGGTGGAAGCAAACGATACCAAAATGGAACATCAAATTAGAGCAACGATGTCCAGCGAAAAAGTAACTGCTGTTTGTTTAAAAAATTCTAAGCCTTATTAAGTAACATGATATAAAATGTATCACTTCATGATAGTAAAAATAATCGCATCTAAAGCCGACGCGTTTCGGAGATTGACTCCTTCCTCATGGCATAAACATATAAGACTGACCACTGCCTATATATAATCCTCAACGCCAACACGTGATACAAGGTCACGTGTTGGGAGCAACAAACGTAAATCCGGTGCAGTGTCATTCAGAACAAATAAAAACAAAAACAACACCAAAAAATGCGATACAAAAAAGAGAAGGATACATCAATAATGGCAAATGAGATCGTGGCGTTTATTTAAACCACTGGGGAATCTAGTACCCAACTAAATATCCACCGGGGCCTCCCCGGATATAATTACGTTTGTGATCCCCACCCTAATCGGTTTTAAAAGATTTTTCCATCCCTTAAAAGACTAGATGGTGGTATCCCCGCAGCACTCATGAAAGTGTCTAGACACCATTGATACTCCTACTTTGATACTTTCTTGGCATCCAGAGTGTCTCCGGATACGGGTCTTCAAAGTAAACAAGTGAACCAACGCACTTTTTCGGACACGATTGCATGTGATCAGATACACAGTATGCGTTTTTGCAGTTTATGTATGACGCATTTTTAAACCCATATTCGGGATAAATGAAAATGTCTGAAAAGTAAAAAACTGACGACTTTGTTAGACTCTCGTATGGCCACATTTTGCATGCCTTTGTTTTGTAGCCAAGTTCAAGGGAAGATCACTACCAGCCTGTAACGCTGGGGGAAAGAAGAGCCCGAGGGTGTACCTTTTCTAGAAAACAAAATTTACATCCGCAAAATTGGCCCAGGTGGAGCTACCTCCTGTTGTAAGTAAAGGTTAAGTATTTTTTATTTATTGAAATTGAAAAATTGGGACTGTATGTAGGGGTAAAAGTGATAAATCTTTCTTAAATCAGATATAATTTTTTCTTTCTTTTAAAAGAAGGTCACATTGGGAAATTCTGGAACTCGGTTTCGGATTTCCTCAAAACCCCAATCCGGATCCCCGTTCACTAAGCTATCCTGCACCTGTTTCTATAAATGGGATAGGATTGGGGGTATAGAAAATTTTTTTTGGGTTCTGACGAGTTCCCCCATGGGGATGGCATTAATAACATGCTGGGGATGGTTCGATTAGCGTGCAAAATGAATTTTGGAAATAGATTTTCTATAGGGTAAGCCCTCTAGGAATTTTTTGGGGCCTATTAAACTTACATCTAAAAAGTAAATTTTATCTTTCGCCATTCAATGGAACTTAAGGTTCATTTTGTTATTATTAATTATTTTTCAAAAGCAAAAGCTTCCAAACCCCCCCAATAAAGCTAAAGTGAATGACTCACTAAAGATATGCCCAAATTGAGGGGGTTTTTGCCAAAGAACTTAGACTTTGGTGGGATCAACCACGCTTTTAATCCTTGTGGAACGCAATATGATTGCCAAGGGGGTACGGATTCATAAATTTCCCCCCAAATTTAAAAGACAAAATTTTTGTGGAAAAAAGGAAAGTATCCGAGTGATTTTTTGTTAAAATAATGAAGTTACTATAGAGCAAGAAATAGCTTGGAACATTTTAAAGAGGAAAAAAAGCAAAAATAAGAGAAAACAGTATCTTCCCAAAGAAGATTCCCCCCAATTTAAGAGCTCAACGATAAAATTATGTTGAATATGAAGAAACTGGAAGATCATATATTGCATAAAAAAGCAAGAAATTTTTCTCGTGATACCATGGACTTGAAAAGATCGTGTGTACATAGAAATCACAAGTAAAGGTCCCAATCCTACTCAAATCTCCATATAACCGTAGTCAGTCCAACCTGGTTCAAAAAGATATATCGCCGTTGAACATTCGAATGACTAACCGTATTTCCACTTCGGATGAAGGGTCGATATTCTTTAGGAACGAGAGAAGAGATGACAAAGGTCACAGAAAACCCGGATTCCAAAATGGGGGGGACAGTCAAAAAATAGGAGGGTGGCGGACGGGAAAACCAAAAATCAAGACGCAATATCAAGATACGGAAAATATCATACTAATAAACCCGTGGGTTAATTTTTCTAGTTATGTTATCTCTACCCCGCAGCTGGAAATTGTTCCCAAAAGGGTTTAGCTTTATACCCACACAGGACTTCGACCTTTTCAAAACCATATTGGATGTTAATTTTTTGCGAGAACAGGAGTTTAAAAAAACATTTTTTAAGGTAGTTAGGGACGAGGGTCAGGTTGCGGTTTTTCAAATCAGGATGTTGATGTCACTAATTTTTTTCCCTTTTAAAGAAAAATGTGTCTCACAGATTTGCGTGATCTCATTGGAGAAAATAATTTGATCACAGTACCCCGGTCCCGGGTACGTTGCGCGGGAAAAGTATTTCTACCCCCTCCAATTAGAAAAGCGGGCAGACCAATTTCAGGAGTGTTGAGCGCTCTTAAATGTTGGTAACAATATCAAAGGCGACATCCAAGGGAAAAAATTAATTTCACTAAACAGATTTGAGGGAGTGGAGGCTTAGAAAAAAACTCCGATTGATTATAAGACTGGGCCATAAGGGCGGCGCTGTTGTAAACCGGCTTTTATGAGAAATTAAATAAAAAAATTTTAGTGACACCATCCCTCCCCGAAAAATCAGATCCTACATTGTTTACCAATCTAAACTTGGGAGTTTTCGGGAGGGGGTGGAAAATGGGTGCATTTTCCCCAAAAAATTCGAGAGATTATTTGTAGATCATCCCATAGTACCCTTTTTCCACCCCTTTTCCAAAAGTTCTAAGGACTTTTTTCCCCCCCCCTTTACGGCCCATGTGGCAGGTATAGGGTCATTTGGGTAACCTTTTGGGACCTGGCTTGACTCTTTTTTACAACCTTGGGTATGTTACCTGGGTAAAAAAGGGAACAAAGGGTTTTGGGGTGACCACTCTATCAAACCCAAAAGGGGAACCCACCTACTGTGGATTACCTGTGTTTGGGGTTCCTTTAACCCATTTTACCCCATGGTATTCGCTTGACATTTTTGAGAACTTTGTCCCGCTTCAGTTTTTATACGAACCTTATAGGTTTGTGATAAATGAGTATGAATTTTTTTTGGGTCACAATTTTTTTTCATTTAAGGGAAATTTTACATTCAGGTTGGGTGCGGCCAGGGGAGCCAAGTTCTCTCCTTCTTGGCCCAAACATTTTTATGTGGGCCTGGGAGGAGAGATATTTTGCTCCTTTCTTCGTGTCCTTTGCCCCCACATAGGGGGTTTTGGCCTTATATCAAACGACCTGCCCTGATGTGGGGGGGCTCTCCCGGGAAAGCGTTGCCTTTTTGAAAAATATTTAAAATAACAACATGAACCTTTAAATTTTCCTTTGGAAGGGCAGAAAGATAAAATTAACTTTTTGAGAAAGTTTAATAGGCACAATAATTCCAAGAGGTTTTACCTATAGAAATCTATTGCCAAGAATTCGATTTTTGCACGCTAATCGAACTCCGCAATGTTTTTAATCCCATCCCCTAGGGGGGAACTCGTCAGAACCAAAAAAAATTGTTTTCCCCAATCCTATCCTATTTATAAAAACAGGTGCGGGATAGACTTAGGAACGGGGCTATCCGGGTTGGCTTTTGAGGGAAATCCAAAACCGAGTTTCCAAATTCCCAGATGTGACCTTTTTTGGAAGAAAGTAAAATTTAAAAACTGATTCAAGAAAAATTTTATCACTTTTTCCACTCATTTCGTCCGCATTTAAACAGATTTGCAATATAAAAGAAAATATTACCTTTACTTTCAAACAGGAGGTACCCCACCGGGCCAATTTTTGGGGTGTAAATTTTTTTTCAGAAAAGGGGACACCCTTCGGTCTCCGCTTTCCCCCACATGTACAGGGCTGGGAGTGAGTTTCCATTGAAAATTGGCTACAATACAAAGGGAAATAAATGGGGCCCCAAAAAATGTCTGACATGTCGTCATTTTTACATCTAAAATTTATTTTATTTCACGAATATGGATTTCAATATGCGCTCAAAATAAACTGCAAAAAAGCGATACGTAGTGTACTGACCAGCAATCTGTGTCAATACATAGTTGGTTGCACTTCGTGTACTTTGAAGCCCGCATCCCAGACAAAACTCGGGGCCAAAAAAGTACTTAAGTAGGATATCAATGGTGTCAAGGGCACTTCATGAGGTGCAGGGGGGATACCACCCCTTAGCTTCCCAAAGGGGTGAAAAAATCTTTTAAAGATTAGAGGGGGATCACAAACTAAGTTATATGCCGAGGCCTGGGGGATATTTAGATTGGGTACTAGATTCCCCATGGTTTAAAAAAAACGCCCCGACCATTTGCCATTTTTGATGTTCCTTCTTTTTTGTAACCCCTTTTTTTGGGGGTTTTTTTTGTTTTTTTTTTTGTTTTGAATACCCTGCACCGATTAAATTTGTTTTTTCTCCCAACACGGGGGCCTTTTGTATCCCGGTTGGCGTTGAGGGTTAAATAAGGCAGTGGTCGTCTTATATGTTTATCCATGAGGAAAGGAGTCAATCTCCGAAAAAAAAACGGGGGGGGGGGCTTTAGATGCGATTAATTTTTACTATCTGAAGGGGATACATTTTAATATGTTTACTTAATAAAGCTTAATTTTAAACAAACAGCAGTTACTTTTTCGTGGCAACGTTGCTCCTTTTATGTTCCGTTTTTTGGGATCGTTTTTTCTTCCACCAAGTCCGGGCTGTTTTCCCTGCACTTCATTACTTACAGGTGAGCTGATACTGGTTTATTTTTCTTTTCAATTTTAAAAAGTCACCCCACAGTGAAATTTATAGGGGCCAAAAAATACCTTTTTATTATCCGAAAACTTACAGAACGGTTTTTTTTCATTTGGCGCACTACACTTTGTTCATTGAGGCACCTTCCTTTAAAAGTGAATACGCAATTTTTTAGCCCAAGGTGAATTTTTTAGGGGCCAAAAAAAACCTTTTTATATCCAATACATTACAGATACGGTTTTTTCACTTTGGGGCACTACGCTTTTTCATTGAGGACCTTGCACTTAAAGTAATACGCAATTTTTTTAGTCACCACAGGTGAATTGATAGGGGCCAAAAAAAAACCTTTTATTTTTCCGAATCATTACAGTACGTGTTTTTTTTACTTTGGCGCACTACAGCTTTGTTCATTGAGGCACCCTTTCACTTAAATGTGAATACAGCAAATTTTTTTGTCACCAAGGTGAATTTATGGTGCCAAAAATACTTTTATCATCCGAATACTTACAGATACGGTTTTTTCACTTTGGCGCATACAGCTTTGTTCGGGGGGCACCTTTCACTTAAAAAGTGAAAACAGCAATTTTGAGCACCACGGTGAATTGAAAAGGGGCCAAAAAAAAAACCCTTTTTTTTCGAATAATTTCAGAAAGTGTTTTTTCACTTTGGGGGCACCAGCTTTGTTATTTCACCCCATTTAAAATTTAATACAGCAATTTTTTTAGTCACCAAAGGTAATTTAAGGTGCCCAAAAAAAACCTTTTATATCCGATACATTACAATACGTTTTTTTTTTCACTTTTGGCGCACACAGCTTTGTTTATTGAGGGACCTTCACTTAAATGTGAATACAGCAATTTTGTATCACCACAGGTGAATTTAAAGGTCCAAAAAATACCTTTATTATCCGAATACATTTCAGATAGTTTTTTTTTTAAATTTTGGCGCGGGGCCAGTTTGTTGATAGAGAAATTTCAGTTAAATGTGAAAAAGCAATTTTGTAGTCCCCCACGGGTGAATTTAAAAAGGTGCCAAAAAAACTTATTATCCGTAAAACATTTCAGACAGGGTTTTTTTCACTTTGGTCATAAAGCTTTGTTGGATCTACTTTGCAGTTAAATTTGAATCCAGCAATTTTTTGTTTGATTTGGGGGATTTGAGAATAGCGTGATTTGCCGTCTTTTAAAAGAGATTTTCCCAAAACTTTCCATCCCTTCCCCAAATTTTTATTTTTCTGAATTGGAGGAAATTCGGGTTTGGGAAGGAGCAAAGAGGGGGGTAGGACAGGGGGTAGAGGTACGGAGAAGGGCTCCTTCCGTGCTGGCGACAACACGCATGCCAGCGGGCCAGTTGCGGCCGTCAGGCCGTCACGCTGGGTCGGCCTTGAATCTCAGAACGAACACATCCCAAATTTTTTCGGGTTAATGAACCTGCATCCACGTCTTACCCCTCGTCCTCCAAATCACGGCCACAAACTCGTCATCAGCATCTCAGCATCCGTCCAACATGAAGCAGCCTAATGAAACTCTTTGTACCCACCATGTGGGGTAATCCATTTTCTGAGACCTCTTTGGACAAAAAGCGGTTTGGGGGCAGAAGGATATTAAAAGATCAAGAGGCCCCAAAAAGGGGTGATTTTCTTGTCTGACCCCCGTTTTCTGAGCCTCAGAGGAGGGGAAGGGAAACGGGGGAATGCAAAATCCCGGGCGGTCGGCAAAACCCCTTTCACTCCTCTTGTTGTAGCCCGCCTCCTGGATGCGAATGTCAGGCGACGAAAATCACCTGTGTTGATGATGATGATGACGCATTGCGGTTCCCAAGTGGTCTTTTCAGCAGAAAATTGCTTGCGAGCGCTTATCACTGGGACGAGGAGGAAGACGATGGGGATGTCAGTACGGTTCCGCCTCAAAAAGGGAGAGGGCGGTCGCAGAAGTCGCTGATATGATTCCGCCACCATGGGCAGCGCAAACCCGCTCCTGCTTATCGCCCAAAAAGGTCCAGGACTCTCAAGCCTGGGCCCTTTTTTGAGCAAGCCTCTGATTCACCCCGGTGTCTATGCGCCTTTGCCTAAACGCATAATAGAGGCAAGAACCTTAGGTGGGTTT
>JAODAL010037522.1:0-40275 GCA_025379985.1 Phyllomedusa bahiana
ACCACAACTGCTGACAGTTTTCTCCATCGCCCCAACCATCTTTACCAGGGACGGGTATGGCCACCCACCTCCACACTATGTCATTGTGCCACTTTATGACCTCATGCTGCTGCTGCTGATGCTGGTGCCGTGACTTCCACACTGTGCCATTGTGCCACTCTCTAACCTCATGTTGTTGCTCCTGCCACCGGCACCATCCACTCTCGTCATGTGCCACATCTGTGGCCTACTACTGTTTTTTGCCACCTCCAGAATGTCATTGTGCCACTCTCTGACCTCATGCTGCTGCTGCCGTCACCTCCACTCTCTGTCATTGTGCCACTCTGTGGCCTACTACTGTTTTGCCACCTCCAGAATGTCATTGTTGCCACTCCTGACCTCATGCTGCTGCTGCCGTCACCTCCACTCTCTGTCATTGTGCCACTCTGTGGCCTACTACTGTTTTTGCCACCTCCAGAATGTCATTGTGCCACTCTCTGACCTCATGCTGCTGCTGCCGTCACCTCCACTCTCTGTCATTGAGCCACTCTGTGGACTACTGTTTTTGTCACCTCCAGAATGTCATTGTGCCACTCTCTGACCTCATGCTGCAGCCGCCGTCACTTCCACTCTCTGTCATTGTGCCACTCAGTGGCCTACTACTGTTTTGCCACCTCCAGAATGTCATTGTGCCACTGTCTGACCTCATGCTGCTGCCACCATCACTTCCACTCTCTGTCATTGTGCCACTCTGTGGCCTACTACTGTTTTTGCCACCTCCAGAATGTCATTGTGCCACTTTCTGACCACATGCTGCTGCCGCCGTCACCTCCACTCTCTGTCATTGTGCCACTCTGTGGCCTACTCCAGTTTTTGCCACCTCCAGAATGTCATTGTGCCACTGTCTGACCTCATGCTGCTGTTGCTGTGACCTCCACACTGTGTCATTGTGCCACTCTGTGGCCTACTACTGTTTTTGCCACCTCCAGAATGTCATTGTGCCACTCTCTGACCTCATGCTGCTGCCGCCATCACCTCCACTCTCTGTCATTGTGCCACTCTGTAGCCGTCTACTGTTTTGCCACCTCCAGAATGTCATTGTGCCACTGTCTGAACTCATGCTGCTGCTGCCGTGACCTCCACACTGTGTCATTGTGCCACTCTGTGGCCTGCTCCTGCTTTTGCCACCTCCAGAATGTCATTGTGCCACTGTCTGACCTCATGCTGCTGCTGCTGTTGATGCCGTCAACTCCACACTGTGTCATTGTGCCACTCTGTGGCCTACTCCTGTTTTGCCACCTCCAGAATGTCATTGTGCCACTGCCTGACCTCATGCTGCTGTGGCTGCCGCTGTCACCTCCACACTCTGTCACTGATGTTGCCACCTGAGCCCTCAGCTTGTTTTTTTCGAGCTGTCGCTGGCATGACTTTATCATGCTACATTCCCCCTTCAGTTTTTTGGTCAGTTTTACAGTGAAGCGATTCTAAGAGCGGCGGCAGTCATGTGCGTGTCATACTAAAACACAACATTGTATGAAGACCAAACCACGCTCCCTCTGCATATTTAAGCCTGGCGCAACATTCTACAGCACCCTGAAGGCTCTGTGCAGCCTGGAAATAGCTGTTTTTTAACGTGATTTGTCCCAAAGTAATTCGGACCGAAGTTATTTTTGTCTGGAAATTCGGCGAAGTGACCGAACTGAATTTTTGAAAAATTCGCCCATCTCTAAACAGAATGCGAGCAGAGCGGCAAAAGGTAAGTATCATTTCTTTAGCAATAAGAATAAGACACTGACTGACGATGCGTTTCATATCATAACCAATACTTCCTTAGGTCTGAGTGAGCTGCCCTTCTTGGATGTTCTCCCTCCTTTTCATGTTCTGATATGTGATGTACAACCTTCTACCACTCCCTGTCCCCATTTCTAACAGAAAATAGAAGAGGAATTAAAGAGAGTCATCAAGAGCATAAACACTACTTTGAGGAATTTGCTTGAGATTCAGCAGGACAGGCAGCCAAGTAATAGACTTACACAAACTCCACATCAGCAAAATGGTAGGAAATATTTAAGGATATTTATTTAGAAAGTTGCATAATTTTTCATTTAGAAAGCAAGTGAACAATAAAAAAACATTCAGTGGATTATCTGATATTCTGACTTATTGGTTTAAAATCTCTCACATAAGAATTCACATTCTTCATTAAAATAATGTGCTAATGGAGTTGTCTGTTAAGAAAACCCATTTTCATCTATCATATTACTGAATTCTGAATTTATAAAGGAGGGTCCCCATCTAAGTCCCTCCTCTCTTGACAAGAGTATAGAGAGGCTACTAAAAGAGTCTCTCTCTCTCTCCCTGGAGACATATTCTGTCCTCCATTACACAGACAACCCATTGACATGAATGAGCACTGTGTAAATCTTTATATTCCCTGCGGGGGTGCTGCAGGCAACCTTAACATTTAGGGCAAGGGTTCCCAAACTCCAGTCCTCACACCCCAGCAACAGGTCATGTTTTCTGGCTTTCCTTAGCAGTGCACAAGTGATTTAATGATGCTGCACAGGTGACTTAATTATTGTCAGTCCATTCTGTGGGATATCCTGAAAGCATGACCTGTTGGTGGGGTGTGAGGACTGAAGTTTGGGAACCCCTGATTTAGGGGGAAATGTATGAACCTGGAGCTGACTGGCTAGTTCTACCTCTGTCTTTAATATTCTATGATCCGACAGTATGTATGAAAGTGTCTCATAGCACCTTAAACATTTGTCCCGTTCTAGCCTCATCCACTTTGAAACCAGCATGGATTTGTATGACAGTTCTGTGCCAAACTTTGGAGCATTGGAGGAATCTGGTGTGACACACCCCTTGTATCTTTGGCATATTCAGAAGTTTTGTGTGTGGTGCAGATTGCCCCAAGTTTTGGCGCACTACGCTTCATGTGGCTCAAGGCACAGAAAAAAAATGGCGCCGTTCATACATGTTGCTCTTACTATTAAGTTTACTAACATATTGCAATTAATTGCCGGAGGTCTCGGATTCAGGACGCTATGTGATCGGATTATAGAATAAAAAGAAAAAAGCACAGAGGGGGCGCTCTATGGTGAAGTACGCTAAAAATACAGGGGGGCAGTAGGGTTAAAAGGGTTATGCTCACCTAGAGTAGTTGTCTTAAAAATATAGAGGCACAAAAACTCAAGCGCGTGGTTGGCTCTATCCGAGCCTCAGGACGGCAGCCGCAGGTCCCTCACTCTGAAGCCAGATCACGGCAGCAGGCACGAACAGTGGAGAATTGCAGAAGAAAGAAAATGGACCCGGCGCACAGTTCAAGAATAAAGCTTTTTCTCGAAGCCTAGGATGTTATTAAAATAGAGAATTTTTATTCTAATAAAAATTGTTGGTGAAAAGATGTTAACCCTTCCACATTTAAATAACACAAATATAAGCGTTTGGGGGCTTGTAACCGGCGCTTCTTCAGATATAAGTGTTACATACATGATAAGGAAAGCACAGTGTATTTAACAGAGATAAGGAAAGCACATTAAGTGCTTACAATTACTTTATTCCTTCTCTGTTAAATAGACTGTGCTTTCCTTATCATGCATGTAACACTTAAAATCTGAAGAAGCGCCGGTACAAGCGCCAAACGCGCTATATTTGGTGTTATTTAATGAGGAAGGGTTAACACTCTTTTCACCACAATTTTTATTAGAATAAAAATTCTCTATTTTAATAACATCCTCGCCTTCGAGAAGAAGTTTTATTCTTGAACTGGGCGCCGGATCCATTTTCTTTCTTCTGCAATTCTCCATATGATCAGATTATTGTTAAGGGACCCTTCTAACAAGTAGGAATTGTTTACATTGGAAAACCCATTAAGGCTGAGTTAAAGCATTGCTCATTTGCCGAGGAATGTTGGTTGCAAATTCTGTACTAATGAATGGTCTCACGTCCCATTAGTATTGAAGTGTAGTGTACAAGCAGTCGTACTCTCTAGTGGTGAAATACAGGCAGTCCCCGGTTACAAACGAGATAGGGACTGTAGGTTTGTTCTTAAGTTGAAATTGTATGTAAGTCGGAACAGGTAGATTTATTAAATGTAATTCAAGCAAAAAATTTGTTTTTAGTTTTGGATAGTGCAGGGAACAGTTTTTACATTTGTTTTGCTGTCTGTGCCCTTTTTTTTTAGAAGATTTCACCTCATGTGCTGCTGTGGCATGCTGGCACTTGGTTATCATGGGGTGTGACTCAGTGTTGAATGTTAGCCACGCCCCATAAGTCTCCGTTTGTAACTAGGGGACGTATGTAAGTCGGAACAATGTAAGTCGGGGACTGCCTGTATATAGGAAGACTGCAAAAATTATGCAAATAAGTTTTTAAAAATTTAAGCAAAGAAAACGGTAAAAATGTAAAATTTTCCCTGAATTATAGTTTTTATCAAAGAGAGAAAATTCACATTTACACAAATTGGTACCAATAAAAACTGCAGGTCACTCTGACAAGGCAAGTCCCAGGACAATCTGTCAGCACAATACAATAAGAAGAAGTTATTAGATTATTGCAAAGAAATTTTTCTGGGGTAAAAAAGACTTCTAAGTTCTTACAAGTGAAACGTAACAAAAACAATACAAATTCGCTGGAATTGTACTGATTCACAGAAAAAAGTCACCACTGCATTGTAAACTAAACCCAAAAAACAGTGTTGTAGTATCCCAATGCCCAACCTCGAAGCCTACTGCTGCTGGGGGACATGGCTGTTGTGTGGCAGTATATTCGTTACAACGTGTCAGTATTCCATATGGTCACTGTGAGTTAGAAAACGTAGTAATGCTGCAGTAATAGTTATAGTGTGAAGATTAACTAATTTGCAATGTGCCTTATACTTTTCTGCCATCTACAGGCTAATATATGTATATAAGAGTTAGGTGTCCATGATCTTCTCACCATAAGCTTCTTCTAGAAGCTTCCAGAAACATATGGGGCAGGGGCACAGCTACAGGTGGTGCCAAGGTAGCAGTTGCTACCGGGCCCTGCAGCCTGAGGGCGCCCCAAAAGCCCTCCTGCCACAGCATTGTAAGTGGAACATGGTAGCTGGGGGGCCCCATTTCACTATTTGCACCAGGGCCCAGAAGCTTCAAGTTACGCCTCTGATATGGGAAGAGTTCCCCAACCCAGACTTCTCCCACCAGAAGGACCCTGGAACAACCGAGTTCATCCAGGTCCTGCCACTGGACGATGAAGGTTTAAGACATCTTGAATTCTCCTGTTAAGTTTTAGATAGGTTAGATACTACCAAGTTAAGTGAAACATAGCTGAGAAAGCGTTAGTCAGAGGCCGACCAGTGCAAGGAGTTTAGGAGGCGTTTCTGGTCTTCCCTACAAGCAAGACCTGTTAATGATAAGGGGATAAATCTAACCTGCCTGGTTCCCGCATGGTGGATCTTCAAGGAACCACGCAAAGCAACACTAGACCCAGAATCTACTTCTAATCCATTCTGAGGGGACAATGTTCTTCAAAAATTTGCCTCCATAAAAAGGAGTCAATCTTTTCTACAGTCAGGAGAGATATTGCTGAACAAGGGCTTCCTGCACTACTGGCCCCTGTGCAGCTCTAGCAGGAGCCAGTGTTCAGGGGCGTAACTTTGGTTCAAAAAGTGGGGGGGACTAATTTTCCCTCTCATACCCCTACTCCTTTCTTTAGTCCCTCCCCTCCCTCCTTCACTCGCCTTTCCCTATTCACTTCCCCTCCCTTGCCCTTCTCTCCTCCGACCTCTCACCTGCAGTGAAGCAACCTCTCTAACCCAGGTAGGAGTCTGAGGAGTGCAGTGAAGTCTCCCCCACATAGGTCCGTTGGAGTCCTTAGTGGCCAGGGACCGGGACACGTCCATTTTGGCGTGCCCTGAGGCACAGGAGGCAAATGACCCCCCCCCCACTCCCCCTCAGACTCTCTCCCCCGGCTTTAACCTCCTGACCCGCCATAGCGTCCTGCTGGCCTGAGTCCAGCAAGCCCCCGCATGAGGGAGAGAATCAGACATCGTCATAATGAACGCCAGGCGACAGGCGCCAGGCTCATACTCCAACAAGCAGGAACATCACTCCAGACTGAGGCACTGACGAAAGCGGCACGTCCCAGTGGTCATGTGTTTTATTTGTGCTTCTGGCAGAACTAGCGGCGCAGCGCAGCAGAGAGGGGGACAGGGAGGGCATGGGAACCGGGGCGCGGTTAGCCGCTCAATGCAGCAGCATTTAGGAATAGACATGACTGTGAGCTGCATTGCAAGGCGCAGCCACCAGGCGGCGCACGGCAAGGACCGATTAAACACCCACACACACTCTGACTGTGACTGCGTTTATGTGCGGTCGCACGCCCCCCACGTGACATGCAAGACGGTAGCGCCCTAAGGCTAGTCGCCTACCCTCCGCACTACACCGTAGTCCCGGCCACTGCTTATTGCAAACACTTTATGATTGGCTCTCTAATAACGGAAGTTTTAGAGCTGGACTGGACTAAAAAAGCAGCTCTGGTCAATGAAACCCCGAACCAGCCCCTCTTAAAAATATTTCCCCCCTCTATAGACATGGAAAATAAAAAAAAAAAATTTACGCACTGCAGCCAATATTTCCAGCTTAACCTAACCCCTCTCCCCATCCATGCACATCACTACTCATTAAAATTTGTTACACACAACATAATCACTTATGACACATACTGTAGCCCACAAAATGTATTATTGCATACCATGACACACCAGAAATGACCACAACTCACTTATGCGACCCAGAAATGAATTATATACACATTGAGCCACAAGAAAATACATTATAACTGCACCTTACAAATGAATTGCGCAGCATTGTACTCAAGAAATAATATAATTCACTGTACCCCAAAAATGTAATTATATTACAAAACTGATCCCTAGAGAAATGAATTGATTACACACTGATACTGTCTAAACAGCTACAACAGATTTCACAATAAGTGTATAATTGTAAATCAGTTTCCTTCCAATTGGATGCTAAGTTCGCTGAGGCAGATCATACCTGAACTCCACCCCACATAATCAGCATTCATATCTTTCGTGGAGGGTGGTGAACGTAATCCTTAAGAATTGTCACAAAGCGAATTAGCGGGTGTACAGTGCTGCAGCTCCTTTACATGCCTGTGTGTATTTAGAATTATCTCGTCTGGCCAATATCCGCATTCCTAGAATCTGCTGCGGCACCAGCCCCAGTCACTTTCATTTTCCTCCCCCGGCGTGTAAAGATGCAGGGTAAGAATTGACATGGGCGCTACACACATGGCTGTATCAGTATATACACACTCACATATACAAGTACATACCCAACTCACATGCACACAATGCCTGGCCACCCTATGTCCCCTCTTACCTGTCTCCTGTACGTACCCCTGGTGAAGTTGGCCATTCGGCAGGATCGTTCGACTTCTTCTCTAGATGAGAGCTGAGCAGAGGGGAATGGTAACAACAATGGAAGGAAAGAGATACAGCCCTCAAGATACAGAGTGTAACTGTGAGCAGCGTTCATGATTGGTGAAGCAGCCCCATGTTGACTCCATGCTCATACCAATCAGCAGTGCTCTCACTCTGGCAAGTCTGACACTTGATAGCGTGCTACCTAACTCTGTCCCCCCGAAATGCACCAGAAATATAGGAAGGCAAAGGGATTAACTTCTTCCGACCTCTGTGCTCTGCTCTCCCCACTTACAGTATTCTCATATGGATTGTTTTTATTGAAGTGGCTAAAAAGTGGGGGGACCATCCCCCACCCAGAAAAAAAGGGAGGGGACCAGTCCCCTCCGTACCCCCCTAAAGTTACAGCTATGCCAGTGTTACATGTCTTTCACACCATAAAGTCTGCTTAAACCATCATCATAGACAGGCGGTATTATCTTTTATCTGTAAAGGAGTGTTGACTCATATACAGAATTTGTTGCCCATAAGAGATTGTTGATGGGTGTGAGTCATTGATCAGTGTCAAGATAGGTCTTATAATGTAAACATACATAACGTTACAGATTATGGGGAGAACTAGATTTCAGGTATAAGTACATTAAACCCGGACTTTTATTGAGTTGATTGACCAATTTGAAGTCGAAAGACTTTTACCCTTTCTGCATGGTGGACGTATTGGGTATTTCCTTTCCTCTGATCCACACTCGTAAGTTTGGACTTAAATGGGTTGATCTCAACTTACGAAAATGAAGCTTTCAACATTAAGGAAACACTCAAATGAAGACATAGATTACTATATATATATATTTTTTGTTGAGGAGTTAACAAAAAATATTAATCACCCTCCTGAGGGCTTACTCTGGTTTTCTCTAGTGAACCGACCTGTTTGTTTGCTCAATCCCTCTGTTGTTTGTTCTATCTGATAGCAAGGAGTGACGTCACACACAGGTCCATGGTGGTCAACAGCAACTGCTGGCAGCCTGAGAGCTTGTGTGTTATCTGATCTTCTCAGACAAAAGACACTAATTTACTATTGACTGTTTAACTTAAGTCAGAAACTTCTCTGGACCTCAGAGCAGGAAGGATGTTGTTTATATAAATAGCAATGTCCTGATACATGGAGCGCATATGCTAATAACAAGACAGTTGACCAGGAAGTACAGGATGCATGAATGATAGAATGCTGCTATTTGCTCTATGAAACTGAGATGAGACTAACTCTGTTTAATGCGACTGTGGATAATTCTTTGTGCAACCTAAACCACTGATGACACCAAAACATGAGCAACTCTGGCCCTATTAGTCGCCCATGAGGAGCAAAGCTCATAAGGGTTTCTCCACGCATTAACTGACTAGTGTTTCCATCATACTTCACTGAATAAAATAATAAGAGAAGTGAATTGTAATCTAGCCACAATATACTTCAAACTGTAAGAACAGTAATCTAAAAAAATCCTAGAAAATCACATGTGTATGAATTTTTAAATAATGAATATGCATTTTATTGCATGAAATAAGGTATTTGCAAACAATAGAAAAAACGAGAAAACAATGATTATTGAAAGAAACCCTGTGTTGCAATCACAAGAGGTCAGGACATTCCCTATAGTTTCTTGACCAATTTTGCGCTATACACGATGCAGCTGGGTTTTTGGCCCACCTCCTCCTTTCAGATCTTTCATCAGAATCCTTCAGATTTCGGGGCTGTCTACTTGGCGCTCTCATTGAGTTTCATCAGCTCCCTTCCAAAGACATTGTGGTTCAGTTCCGAGGAGACTGGCTCATCCACTCCAGGATCGTTGAAATGCTCCTTCTAGTTTTGCCCTGGTTGTGTTTTCAGGTCATTATCCTGCTGATGAAGCTCCAGTCATGACCCTTCTTGCCATGAGTCTTACTGCGAAGGGAAGAGATTTTCTTTGTGCAATTTCAGCAATATATAGCAATAATATGGCCCCATACCATTCCTCCCTTCAATACGGTGCAGTCGTCCTGTACCCATTGCAGAAAAGTACCACCCAAAGGATGTTTCCACCCCGATGCTTCACAGTTGGGACAGTGTCCTTGGGGTTGTATTTATCCTTCTACTTCCCTCTGACTTTCCTCCAACCAGCGGAAGTAGAGCTTTGTTACAAAAAGTTCTATTTTAAGCTCACAACTGACCACATGACCTTCTCTAATCCGCCATCTCTGATCATCCAGATGTATTGGTGAACTCAAAGGGGCAATTGACAATGTGCTGCATGAGCAGGGGGACCTTGCGTGCTCTGCAGGATTTCAATCCATGACGATGTAGTGTGTTACTAACGGTAATCTGTGAGACTGTGGTCCCAGCTCTATTCAGGTCAATGCCCAGGTCCTCCCATGTAGTTCTGGCTGATTCTGGACCTTTCTCATCAGAAACACCCTTAACCCACTATGCGAGATCTTCCATGGAGCCCCAGACCGAAGGGCGAAGAACTGACATTCATCTTGGATTTTTTTTTCTTTTCCATTTTCTAATAATTCGCCAGCAGTTGTATGCCTGTCTCAATCCAGCTGCTGCCATTTACCTGTACCCATCCCAAGACCTTCGTGCAGGTCTACAATTTCGCTCCTTGTATACCGTAGACAGTTTCTTTCTGGATCTTGAACATGGTGGAGAAGGGTTATGTGGGAGTGTATGATTGATTGAAACTTTGTTTACCTGTGTAAAGACTCTTCTTCTATACCACCTCAAACAGGTGAAACTAACAACACAGAATGATGTGCAAGAGTAGGAAGACTTCTTACAAACAGAAATCTCAACAGAGTCAGAATTCCTATCTTCTGGTTTGTTCGGTCTCATCATGCAAAATACTTATTTCATGCAATAATATGCAAATAATTTATTTAAGAATTAGAAAAATTATGATGATTTTTCTCTGATTTTTTTTTACATCTGTCCTCTCACAGTTTGAACTGCACCTTACAAATTACAGACCTCTCTCCATTCTTATCTAGTTGAGCACAAAACTTACAAAAATAGCCAGATGTAAAATCAGAACATTATTTTCCCCACTGTATGTCTGGTTGTTTCAATTGTACTTACAACATGGGCACCCAACACCTGCACCCAGATTCTGTCCCTATAAGGACAGTGGGCCCAGTGAGACAACCTTTCTATGCCAGCCCGACTCTCACTCACCTCCGTTCTGTGCTGTTCTCAGCCGGCCTTTTGCTGACTTTTTTTCTTCTTGCGGACAGAGAAGTCATGCCCTTGATGGGTAACTGTATCTAGTAGCGAGAGTACCCATGTCCAAACACATCATACTTGTACTTCTCAGTCAATTTAGTCACATAGGAAGTACACATCATCCAAAACTAGTCATAACAGCGTCCGGGCTGATAATGAGTGACATGGGTGCACTGCGAGATTACAGCCGTTTCGACGAGTAAACTTGAGTGCCCCATCGTTACAGTCTACCAGAGACAGAGCGCGCGCATGCTTTGGTATTCACGATAACCTAAAGTGTAGAATACTCAAGCGCCTGGAATACCAAAATATGTGCGCTTCTGGACATCAAGGAGCTTGAGGAGGCACAGCGCAGAAGGGACACCGCATGATAGATAGACATGTAAAACATATGTAAAGGCAGCAGAGATGATTATACTGTATCCTCATGCTCAAGCGGATCAGAGTGTAGCGAAATACTAGACCGAAGTTTAAAAGACGAATACGTAGGTAGCAAAGACACAGTATTGCAGGTAGACAACCGCCAAAAAGAGAGAAAGCTGAACTAGACATAAGTCAACTAGACAAAGTTCCAGCTCTATATAGAGACTAGACCATCAAAGCAAAAGATACGCTTTAAAGCACAAAATACTGCGAAAAGCAATCAGAGAGAATGCAGTGCTTAAATCTCTCTGCACTAGGGAAAGTCTTTATATATGCGGCTTGAGTGAACCTAATGAACAAGAAAGCAATAATGGAAAACAAGAATCAAGAGCACCAGCACAGACTCGAGCGACAACGATCCACCATCTTTGGACATTGCAGGTCAAATACTTAAAGCTGTCGAGCAAACACACATTAAAACAATGTTGTCCATAGGTAATGAGACATGAGAGCATTCCTGGTAAGACATTACTCCCGACTCTATCACAGCAATGCGGTGAGTATTGCCTACCTGTGACAGATAAACACTGACTAATGGTCTTAAAGCAAACCTTCTCCAGGATGTCTTCATAGCAATGCACAAATTGAGTTCTATATCAATTCGAGGAGCATTGATGATAACATTAGCCTCACCTGTCGGTTTCGCACGAGTAAGAAAATATGCTCAAGTTCGAGGTGCCCACTACACCTATCTAGCCAACTTACAATGAGGAGTAACATATGTTAGTCTGGAATTACCTGTGAAAACATTTACTTATTCTAAAGATAGTTCACAGTCATAACTTTGGGTCTCCACCATAACAAAACTGAGTCATCTAGAGTCACCATACACTCATCATACATGGCAAATGTCTAGATGAGTGATAGAAGAGACTAACTACGTCCGATCACCTGAAAAAAAAGGCGTGTGAGATCATAGGACATTGGAGAGCTTTAGCAAGTAGCACATCAATTTACTGAAAATACAGGAGTAGGAGATTTAACATCAACATAGGAATGGTGGACGGTATGTTTGGAAGCCAGATACAAGTCTACACTGAGAAGAACTGAAATTATTTTCTTGCATACGAGTTAATCTATATATGGCCTTATCGACAAAAATTCATACACTTGCGTCCCCAGTTCTTTAGCGCGGTTGGAAGCGTAGGAACGATACCTAAATTTCAAAATTCTCTAGAGTGTAAAAGCCAAATATCCATTATCTCCCACTTATAAAAAGTTGTATAGCTGATGCCTCAACGATGCTTTATCATGCCTATCTTACCTCATAGTAATTTTCTCTTGAGCCACGCTCTAGTCTTTGGAGTTTTCCCATATTCGTAGTCATGTAAATTTTCATTTTAGTCGTCTGTTAAATAGCAGAAATCCATGTTCACAGACAGCAAGCTGGAATATGTGGAGTAACAGCGAAGGAAGACGATTATAGGGAAAAGAACAATAATTATCTGGATAGGAATAACCAATGTATTGAAAGGTAAGTATAAAATACTAATGATACCAGAATCTCTGCGACAGAGGAACAACAGTAGAAGATCTACAGTATATGGTGAGAACAAAGCATTTTTTCTGGTCAACATTTATTAGATCAAGCAGAAAACAATATCATTGAGAGGGAACCAACATGGACAGCCGAAATCAAACCCAAGTAAACTATGTCTTGTCTCAAGGTCGAATCAATAAAGCAATCGCAGCTACTAAGTTACCCAGGGTGCTGATTATAGATGCGTTTACGACATGATCTAGATCTCATTCAAGACAATGTGATGGGTGAAACACAGGAGCGAGATTGATCGAGATTAATGTATAACAATGTTAACATAGTGCTGAGTAGTACAAAAAACTTCCGTCCTAAGAAACAATTTGCGTTGTGAAATTTCTAGCGAAACTGCACTCTTCGCACGATCTCTCGAGATAAACAATCCAACCGGAACACAACTGAGATAGTAACTGCAACACAAATCTTCATGACAACTATGTAGGAGCAGACGTGTCCTTTTCGGCAGAGGGATCAGACCGAACACTATTATTTGATAATGATGCAGCCTTGGTGCGTGAGTAATCGAGTAAATATAAGATAACAATTCAACAATACCCACGAAAAGTGAATACTGAGTATATACTCCCCGCAATGATCAGGTAAGAGTAGCATCTTACGAGTATAAAAAGGTCCATGGAATATAGAACAAACACCCAGGCGGGACGAGACAGAGCGGACCATGGACAAACGATCCTGGAGGATAACTCTAGTATCAAACACCGTCATGTGTGTAAGAACGTGGATGTTTCTAATATTAGAGCATCTGGTAAAAAAGAAACCGAGCGTCATCATAAATGCGCGTCACCTGAATGCGTCACACATACCTCTTCTTACAAATCCGTGTAGAAAAATCTTAGAGCCAATCACGAAATACAGACAATACTAGGGATCAAAAATATTCACCTAGCTTTACATTTCTGAACTAAACTGTGAAATATGCCTCTTCTTAGCGACACACACATACGAAGTACTTTCGCGAATCATGAGACGGTATGGCCCTCAGAATATCTGTTCTTGCAGGTTTAAAAAACGTACTTTTCGAGATAATTCAGAGATTAATGTGATCAAGGAAGATTGTTAAGCGCTAAGCACCTTGGCGGAGTCCCCAAAAATCTTGAAATTTTTATTTAAAGCTACGCAACCATGATCTACCTCATCTCAGCGTGCGGTCGGAACACTATACACACTCGTTGATCGTGTCATACGTGCGCCTCTCTTAATCATCACTATACAAGTCAAAAAGTATTATATTAATGGAATTGACATACTCCCCAACAACATTAGTACCCAGAAACGATGCGATTCTTAGAGCTGTAAATAGATAGAGTGAGGTGAAGAATCAATATGGACGTACTAAAAACATGGTCTTGATAAGAGGCAATAGAAACCGCCATGCTAGTTATAAAGAGATAGAGCACTCGCGTGCCTGTAGAGAATATTAAACACACAAGTAGTGCGAAACTGATATGCGAGAAAAAATACATACCATTTCGAGCTTGGAGCGAAAGATAAACTATACAAATGGTTTTGCACATCTAAAAAGAAAATATAACGTAATTCCAGAACATTACAGTGTGATATCAATGTGAAGAATACAAATAATCTGAGGACTGTGATAAGGTGTTCCACTTGATGAAACTTAGAGATGTACCATCACAATTCTTAAAAAAGCTGCAAACGATTAGCACATAGATAGTTCCTTATCTAATAACATTCCCCCCAATCAATAAATTCTCCTTCTACATAGCGAGGTCTCTGATAAACAAACGTCTAGTGGAGAAAAGAATCTGCACGAACGATGTCACTGTAAACTACTATAGTAACTCCCGATTCTTGTCGAGCACAGACATAACGTCCCGCTACATCCCAAGTCCCTGAAATAGCCCAATCAAACTTTCTCCACACCAAGTTCACGAAGAGCGACAGTTCTCATAAGGGTCAAGGATGAACATAACACACGGGGACTGTGTAGGTAAGAACTTAAAGTGCACTTTATAGAAAGACAAGAATAAAAGATTCTTATGTCCTAATCGAGAAGGAGCACAAAACAAAAGGCATATCTCTCAAAACTTCTTAGCGTCAAACCTTGTGAATATTTGGAGAGATTCTCTATTTCCTACAGAAAAGATCTCCTCTCCTGAAAGCGCGTCTAAAATACGCAAAAAGCGTTTGGCGAGCGCACAAACCTACTGGAATACGTTGGAACGATCTTATCTTATGTAAATTTACTCGGGAGTAAGGGCCATTCTCAGTATTTCTAGCGAAGCGTCTTCTTTCAACACTTATTTCTGACACAGAAGCTTTCCCATTCTTTGACTAGAGACCTTGAGGTCAGACAAGATCTACATATGTAACCATAGGGACAAAATAGCGGATCTCGTGATCACCTGAACATGAAAAATTCTCACAGAGGCTTTCAGTACAATATCTTGAGATAGAACAATTATTTAGATGCGATAATATCTCTTCTAAACGAGCCTACTCCCATAACAAGAAGTTATCAACAATGTCTCATGTGGTCTGTCTTCCTCTTGAGCGCGCTGAGGACAGCAAAATCAAGGGCAGTACATCCTACATGCCAGGAGAGTAAAATTGACGCTAAATAATAATTGATACCAGATAGTCTCCTGAAATATCTCAGGTCTGCTGCAACGGAGACAATTTTGAAAAAAGATCTAGGCGACAGGAATGTCGCATTTATTATTATCATAGAAGCTTGCCAAACACAATAGCATCACGGCACCTTAATTCAAAAGTCTGATCTCCATAACTAGATACCATAAAAGCAGTATTTCCGATCTACTAGATCTCCAGACTCTGTGACATTATTCTGCGGGACCAAGTTATTAAGAGCGCGCCATACGATCAGATACCATTAAGATTTTTCTCTGACAAAAGACACATCTACGGCAATAGCGTTCGAGCACTCTACCTCCGAAGATACTCACAAAGAGGATTCAGTTTATAGAGATAGAAACATGTAGACTTAAAAAGCTTCTTTTTTGATTAGGTAATGTTTGTATAAGATATTACTCGCAACTGTAGTCAATGCAAGAGTCTCATCAAAAACAGAAATCCCTGTTCCTATCGTTCTTAACAATAGGCACAAAAAATGTTGAGGGAGCCCTCCAGTACTGTGAGGGAAAAAAGGTAATGGTATCGGGGAATCTGAAGCCCCTTGGGAGTGCCAATAATTTCTCTCTCTATGTAGTCCTTGTGAAGTAGAGGCTCAATTTCAATCAGGACCTAATCTGTACCAATGGGTAAGATGTCTATTCTCAGAAAGGTAATTCTAGTGATGCATCGAACAAGAACGCGCAGTCTATGTGGCGAAATCAACAAATGGCGAATCAGACTATAAATTGTGCTGGGAGGGTAAGACATGTGATCCTGCAATTCCATGTATTTAAAGCATAGCCAAGATACTGTCCAGACTAAAATACTTCCAACTAAGTATTCTCCGAAGGTAGCTCTCAACAAAATCTTTTCTCATTCTTTTATCTCTTTAAGAGAACAGGGAGGTCTTCTTCAGAGGGGACTTTGTTCAAAGTGACAGAGGACTCAGGAGAGCGGGCAAGCCTTGCTCGACTGAGGTTAAAAAAGCTTAATCTCCCATGCGGTTCTTCCCTATTCTGTCATAGGCGCTGTGGTTTTCTCTAGTGTAGCGTGATCAGAGACCAGAGAATATGTCCTACGGTAACGCGACAGGGTATAGATATTGATGGGAAAGACAGCGATCAATAGGTGTTCAAAGACAAAGACTACCACGATGAAAGAATGGCGATTATCATCTCAAAGTGATACTCAAAGCGCTTGTTCTTGATCTCTCTTTGGGTAATCACCATGGCGCCTGAGTTCAAGTGGTGGCATTCCAATCTCACTAGTCTTCAATACCGACGGGAGTAGAGATCTAATACTATGCGAAATCTTTAAAACACTCCAGTAGCCTTCCTGAGACTAAAAGACCGAGTCACATGACAATCTTTGAGTCCACTTACCTTCGACCGAGGTCTTAGAATCACAATAAAGATGACTGAAGGGTAGAAATACCCAGTCATGCAGAGTCTTCAACCTCGGAAACTTGCATGAGAGGGAACAAGAATAGAAGTAATCGAGAGATTCTCACTTTGTCTTATCTTCTACAATATGAGTGCCACAACAATAGAGTCGAGAATACGAAAAGAGACTAATTGTAGTCTTTCATGATCTAAATCTGGATCTCTTCTGAAGCAATTACACTTCCTCATTCATCTGAGCTAGTTTCTGTTCTCGTGTCCATTACAACACAGGTGCTGCTCAAACATCGGAGTCCGCCGTAGGAACGGAGGCTAGGGCAGTTCTGCACTAAAGAGAAGTGCGTTCACAGATCTCTATATCCAGCAAGGTATGCAAAGGCAATAAATGGCTTTCCGTAGCCGATGACTAGACCTTCTCTTCTGAGATGACTATCAGTTAATCATCGACGTCTACTATTAAAGCCTGACATAAGTAAATCCACTTGCATAAAAAGCTCATATACCTGGCTCTCTGAAAATACATCCTCTGCGGAATCTTTCACCTTTAAGGGGTTATCTCCTTATAGGACAAGACCTGGAGCATGAGACTGTCAAAGACTAACTAATTATCGAATAAAATTTCTTCTAGAAGCAGAAGACCCCCCTCTCCTAAGATCCTTCGTTCAAGCGTGAATAAACCAGTCTGTAACGTAATCGAATTTCTCAGTAAATATGCAGTGGATTAAATGAAGTCATCCTAACACTAAGAACATAGGCGGCCTCTCAACTTGCGAGCAAGATTCCATCTGCTTTACCTGCGCGTAATCAAAAGCAGAAGAATCTCCTTTCCCTGAAAATAAAAAAGACCCTACTGTCTGTGCTAGAGCAATCAATTCCAGTTAGAGCACTAGTCGACTGCCCCACGGGCCTATGCTTGTGACTACTCGCCAGAATCATATCATCGGTACAACTGTGGGAGCGTTTGCGCCCTGTAAGCGCAAGAGGAAATCAAGTAAATTTGAAAGCCGCTTCAGATCATTTAGCACCGACTGAAGTGGGCGGATTTGGTGTCAAACATCTTACGCTCATGGCGAACGCGATCTGAACTCCTCCAGGTAGAATTCTCAGAGGTCCGATAGGAGATAGTAAGAGCCGTCATTAGAGATCTCAAATAATTAAAAGGAACTATGCCCAAGTGCAATGCGAGCAATATTGAGTATGAGAGTGCGACTACAGCAGCATGCGAATGATACACAAGGAACACTTCAGCGATAATCTCGCGTCTGCGAGTTGTAGATAAAAATTGAGCGCAGATAAAAAAAACGATCAAATTTGGCGAGTACGAAATTCTAATATGCTCAAACACAAATTATAGAATTGCAGGCGTAGAATACCCGAAATTACTAGTCGTCACAGATCGATATCCTAATAAACTAGCCGCGCGAAAATCTTGATGATAGCGTGGCAAATTTCGCGAGGAGCTCATAGCAGAACTAAGAGCGCACCAGCGAAGCGATGGGATAATAGGCTACCAAGGTAGAGCCCTTCTGAATAGCCTCCAGGTCTTTTGGGAACACAATAAACCGGAACGGATAATGCTTACAGCATAAGCTCGGTTAATTCACGGCAAGTAAGAGTTATTACTCTATCGGAATGACTTCGTGGATATTTTATTTATTGTGTGCCATACACACTTGGATACATAAACTATGACACATTAGTCATTGAGCACTTCGTAAACAGCACATTCACATTGCTAGTCTAATTTCCAATGCTTATTGAGCGCATACTCGGTGACTGCAATAAGTTAGCCATACAGCAGTTTGACATAAGAGTCTGTTCTAGAACAGCGGAAGCGCCATACCCAGAAACAATACCAAATCTCACTCAACGGCGCTAACTATCTAACCATTTTTTTCTTAGGCTTAGAGCGAGTATCACCTGCTGCTCAAGACGAAATACTACTTAGATAGTGAATAAATCTAACACAGCTGGTGACTCTACCAAATGAGTGAGCTTAGAGACAGGCTTGTAGTCATCAGCGAGAAGAGCAGATGTAGGACTGAGGAACAGGAGTAGGTCAGCAAAGAGATGCGAGAGCGAAGTCAGCACTCTTGTAGAATCTTCTCCAGAGACCGAAATTGAAAGTCCAAGCGAGATGAAGCACCAGTTAGTCTTGACAGAAACGCGATAAACGAGTAAAGGCGAGTATCAGAAATTTTTTCCGCAGGGTAAAATCCGCGCAAAGTGAGAGGAACTAAACAACACAACAAGCAAGCTATCTCCAAGCTGCTAGAGGCACTTGTCACAACACAGCAAGCGAGCCTTAACACAATAAACACACAAAGCTAAGCGAGACATCAACAGGGCTTGCTAGACTGGGTTTAATATATAGCCTGACAAACAAAGGAACACAGGAAACAAGTATGTGCGTCCACCCCAGCTGAAGAGATACACACAAAAATGATCGATCCACAAAACATCAAGACTGAGAAGGGCGAAAACTATAAGGCAAACACAAGTAAACAAGTTCACAAGAGTATGGCAGGAGAGGTCCTGAAACACAGCAGAGAGCGAGCTCTTTGGCTTAGATGATGTGGAGAAGAGCTCAATATGATGTGTGTCATTCCAACTATAGTCTGAGCGGACAGTAATCATTGACACCTTTCTGGTAAGGATCTCTTGAGACCCACTCGATTGAGCTTCCCAACTCAGCCGAAAGACGCAGCATCGACTGTGACTTTCTGTACGTTATGAACACGATCGAGGCTAAAACACCTGAAACTGGACTCTTTTTCCTAATCATGAATTGAGGTAGAAATCTTGACTGACTTAGGGGGTCTAAATATCCGATCATTCAGAGATCTTCCAAAGAGCGGACTCAAAAAGATGCGCGGGTTCTAAAAGCAAGATTTGAGGGTTTGCGTTGAACATCCAATAAGAGGGCCTTCGAGAGAGCTTACTTCAGACTCCTCTTTTCCAATTACAATTGACCTGACATGAGATAAGCTCATGGGAAACACAAATATGTTACATCATACATAATAAAAAACACAAATAAACAAACATTAACAATATATTTAATTGTATACAAAAGATAATAAATAACATAAAAACATCACCAAAACCTATCAAGGCCTATCTTAGCACCCACATCAATCCCAAAACTGACAGGATAAACAACTTTAATCACCTATATGGTAATGAACAGTAATAATATAGTAAAGTGACCACAATATAAACAAACAACTATGGATCCTTCATACATAAAAACATAGTTTTGCATTAAAACGTAAACGAACGTAAAAAACAAGATACACCTGCCAAACAATCTGATCCGAGTCTTAAAATAAACACAGTCCAAGTCTCAAGCTAGATGTAGAAACGACGACATTGAGAGCCTTGAGCGCTACATCCGAGAAATCAGCTAGAATCGATATCCTAATGATACGTGAGCGGAAAAAACCCGTCTTTTACGCGATAAAGCGTGTTTTTATCGAGAGAATTAGTGAGCGTTCAACAAATTATGAGCGAATTACCATTAAAAGTTCTTATGGAGTAGATCAACCAACACAACTCTCATTATTAACAAAAACCTCAAACTAAGAGCTGGTAGAAAGGCTGAAAGATAACAACCATCAAAACTAGTCCAAAATGATAACGGTGTCTACATCTTAGGATCAAAAGCACACTTAGGTTTAAAATGTAAAAACCATTAAGACAAAAAGAAATGATCACAGACATTCACTATTCTCCTTATCTCTGCAACACACACGAAAAAAGGTCTGCACCCTTAACCCTGCATCACACCACAGTAAATTTAAAAAGAGCGTCTAGCTCATGATACGTGCTAAGGTAACTCGCGATTCTGAAAACACATCATGCTCTTACTACTAAAATTGAATATTTACCTCATGTCCATGAACGACAGACAGTGAGGCACCAAAAACCACAGCACTGCACACACCCACAATTCTATATATAAACAATAATAGTATTGCACAGCGAGACAAACAAAGGAAGTCTCTTTCTCTAACCAACCAATTTTTACAGTTTCACACTGGAACCTTGAGACATACTATAGAAACCTGGTCCAGGACCGCGCGAATAGTCTCAAAGATAAACCACTATTAAAACCATGTCGTAGCAATCCCCCGAGATAAAAAAAGTGCCGGTAGTAAACAAAAGGATCATGATATGCGTCTGCGTATCAGTATATATGTATTATATCCGTTATAATAATACACGGATATTTTTTCTTTGAGCGACAACCATTTATCAAATCTGTCAAACCTATGATGGCGAATACTAAGAAATTATACAACCTTGATTTTAAAGATTTACAGTGTGGGATGAGCTGGCGTGCAAATCTGATAACAAAACAGCTCGGGTGCGCAAAAAGTCAAACAAAACATCACGTAATATGTATTATTCGTTATCTTTCCGTGTTACGAAAATATAAACACGGCGTATTAGTTTATAGGCAACAACAACCTGCAGACTGATACAACAGATTGAGAGAGCTGTATCTGATTAAATTTCACATTATAACTTGCCAGAAAGGGATGGAAATTAACTCTAATGCAACGAGTTGCACAAGTGTGTCTAAATTGAAGCTCGCGATCTAGACAATACAAAATCTTAACAACATATCTGGAAATCTGTATAAACCGTAAAATAAATTAAAAGTGGAGTATATTGCCACCACTAACACACAGCGAGACCATGCAGTATTACACGGAATAGAAAGATGATTACTCTTCTAATTCTATCCAATACTAAGAGCGTAAGTTATTCTTTCAGGCTGCCCACATATCCAGTGTATACAACATACATTTCCAAACATAAGAGACACAAACATGTTAATAAATTTAAAGATATTCATCTACAGATAAAATCCTAACACTCTCTATAGACTCACTTGGCGTGCATACTCTTATTCACAGTCTGTTCTTTACATATGACTTCATCTAGACTTTGAGTCTAGCGTGTTTCAGCGACCTATGAATACCATCGCGACGATGTAAGGGGACCTACCCTACCACCCCACTGCCCACCGAAAACTAAGAGATGAATTTTACAGCGAGCAACTAAAAAATGCGATTTCTTACTAACACAATTACTCATAAAGCTCACTAACATAAAATCTGAGATTCAAAGAGATCCACCCTAATAGTAAACATAACACAATTATTGTGCGAGCGGCGAGAATAAGATCAGCACAAAAGTGCGATCACTAAACTACATTGAGAAGGCGTCTTATTCTCATATGCGTCTATAAGGCTGCAGAGCGAAATAGACTAATTTCGCCTGAGCAGTTTTGGCCACAGCAGAACGCAGGTCGATCCCTATGAGACGCTGAGCAGACACTGAGGCTGAAACAGGAACACTGTTTCTATGTAAAACAGGTCATGTGATTTTTCCACTAATCGTCAACCAAACACACCCACTCATGACGTCCGCAACACATCTCACCCTGCCCCTGCTCTAGTTCTGTAAATCTGATTTGCTGGCCAATAACTACAGTAAGCGCCGAAAGAAGGCACATCTAATAGATGGGATGCACAGATTTTAAACCTGTAATTATCGCAGATCTGGAAATTTCGATCACCAATAAAAACCTTGCCGATTACAACTTTGTCGATAAAAATCGCTCAACACTAGTCAAAGCCTTAAAACCGGTGTGTACTATCGAAAATGAGATGAGCTTGGACAGGTCGGTGGAAAACAAGAAAGTCACGAAATGGGGAAATGGGTTGTACAGTTGACTTAATCAAAAATAAGTAAAAGGAAGTTAAAAAAAAAAAAAAACTCAGACTCACCTTCCTACTCAACTCAAATCCGTTACATCTTTCTCTTCCAAATCAACTTTTTACTTCTGCTGCCAGTTGTCGGAACATCATCACTGCAGCCGCCACCTTACCGACTACAGTCACCAGCACAGACAATTAGCAAAATGGACAAAATACTTTATGTTTCTTGATGGACCGTTTTAGTGCCTATAGAGTGCTACTGAATATTGTATTGTTTTGCCCAAACATGAGCTATTGACTGCCACAACAGCGTGCACCTATATGTTTATTCTTCAAAACGGATGTGCTAACCAGATTTTGTCTTTTGACTGTTTGTTATGCTGAGGTGGCTAGTTCCCAGCTTGGTTTAAAGGGGTCGTCTCAATACAAGGATCGCTGCTTTTTGTGTTAAAGATCTTGCAAAAACAAGTCACTTGCAATATAATGTCCCATTATCAGTGTCCTAACCGATACCTCCTGAAATCCCCCTCTTGTATGGGCTGCATCAGCTCCTCAGGTTGCAATAGCTATAGACCTGTTCTGATCCCTCATGAAGGCTCCAGCACAGTCCTGCAATAGCTACAGACCTTTTCGATCTCTCATGATAGGCTAGCCAGCACTGGTTGCTATAGCTACTGACCTGTCTGAATCTCTCCTGATAGGCTGCCAGCCACTGTTGCTATATTTAGCAGACCTGTTTGATCTATCCTGATAGGCTGCCAGCGTTGGTCACTATAGCTACAGACCTGGCTTCTACTGAAGCCTAGTGGAAGCCAATAAACACGCCTCTGAATACAAAGTGAAACCAAGAAAACAGGACTGAGGTAAGATAAATCGATGTAGTGGGACAACCTCTTTAAACACTTCACCCACCTGCACAGGCTTTTAAATCAGATTAGGTTATAGCTGGAAGCTTCTAACCCTAAAATGTGGAGGTCTGAACAGACACCAAGAGAGGTAGCATGTAGAGTATGTTCCCGCCTGAATTGGGGTCACCTTGCTGCGGTAAGTGGGACAGTTTTGATCAAAAATGTGCACTAAGAACCTCTGTTCTCTTTGACTGTTTTAGTGCCTGTAGAGTGCTGCTGATATTGTATTGTTTGCATAGCTTTCGACTACCACAACAGCATGCACCTATACGTTTATTCTTCAAAATGGATGTGCTAACCAGATTTTTGGGGTTTTTTTGGAAGGGAAAAGGTGAGAGGAAATCTCTGAGGTGGATTATATGGACTCATCTGCCAGCAGGATGTGATAGGGAGAGGGAAGCTGAGCTCTGTGATATACAGGTGTATATAAGAGACAGCAGAAGTTCTATTGGGCCCATCCACATACAGTAATGGACAGTTTGCTTTGTACTCAAGTTCTGTTACAGGAAAGCTGTCAATCACTGCATGTGGGCGGGGTAAACAGGACTTCCATTGTGAAGGAGTCCAGTGAGGCTTTCCTCTGCATTTTATACAGAAATCCTGCTCTAAACAGTGTAGCGCTATATATCAAAGCTCAGTACTCTCCTTTACCCTAAACCCTTTATACCAGATCTCGATCTCCCCCTCTATCCTTTAAAACCCATATATCACAGACCAGTTTTCCCCTTATCATTAACCTATATATACAAGTCAGTTCTTCTCTCATAAAAACCCATATATCACAGAGCTCGCTTCTCCCTCTATCATATAACCCCTATTATCCAGAGCTCAGGTTGTCTCCTTTTTCATAAAACCCCTATTTTCACACATTTCCCCGCCCTCCCCTCTATCATAAAAACCCTATTTCCCCCAAAGAGTCACTTCTTCCTTATATAAACCCTATATATCCAAAGGTCAGTTTCTCTTTATAAAACCCCTATATTCACAGATAGCTTTTCCTCTATATATAACCCTAATATCACAGAATTCCGTTCTCTCCCTTTTTCATAAAACCCCTATATATCACAAGCTCAGGTTCCCCCCCCTCTTTATATAACCCTATATATCACACAGTTCGCTCCTCTCCCTGCATATAACCCCAAAAATCACGGGGTCAGCTTTTTCCTCTATATTAACCCTATATATTAAGAGCTCGGGTTCTCTCCTTTTCATATAACCTATTTTTCACAAGTCCGCCCTCTCCCTTTTGTATAAACCCCTATATATACAGAGTCAGTCCTCCCTCTATCATATAACCCCTAATATACAGAGTAGCTTCACTCCCTATCATATAATCCTATATATCACAGAGCCCTCCCTCTAATAAAAATTTCCTATATATCACAGAGCTTTTTCCCTCTATCAAATTTTTCCTATATATCCCCTGACCCCTCCCCTTTTATCATAAAATTTTCCTATATATCACAGAGCTCCTTTCTTTTTATTAATCCTATATATCACACGTTCCGCCCCTTTCCCCTTATCATATAACCCTAAATAAAGGCTCAGTTTTCCTTCCTCTTTATACCCCTATATATCACAGGCCAGCTCTCGCTTCATATAATCCTTTATATACAGAGCTCGCTCCTTCCTCATTATAAAAACCCTTTTATCTAAGAGTCTCTTTCCCTTATCATATAACCCTATATAACAGAGCCCCTCCTCCCCTCTATATAAAAACCCTATTATCACGAGCTCAGCTTCTCTCCCTCTATCTATAACCCTTATATCACGGTCCTTCCCTATTTTTAAACCCTATAATCACAGGCTCCTCTCCTCTATATATAACCTTATATCACAGAGTCGCCCCTTTTCCTCTGTCATATAACCTATATATCAAGACACCCCTTCCCATCATTAACCTATATACACGATCAGTCCTCCTTGTCATAAAACCCCTATATATCACGAGTCACTTTCCTTGTATATAACCTATATATCACAGAAAATCAGCTCCTCCCCCTTTCATTTTACCCTATATATCAAAAGGCTCAGTCCTCTCCTTCATTAACCCTATTATCCAGAGCTCTCCCCTCTTCATAAACCCTTATTTCACAGAGCTCCTTCCTCTATATATATCCAAAATTTATCACAGAGCCCCTCCCCTCTATCATATCCTATATATACAGAGCTCAGCTTTCTTGAAATTTTTATAAATTTTTTGTAAATGGAAGTCATTTTACTGCCCCCGCATAATAATGGTAACTTTATAGCCGCCTAACGATCTATCCGTAAAATTCTGTGATTCTATAGATTTTTTTTCCCGTTAATGAAGCAGATAAAGTCTCCGTTCCTTTCTTGCCCTTAAACGGGGATAAAAGCTTCTTCTCATTTGATTGAACACATCAGTATTTTTTTCTCCCCATCTGGAGTTTATTATGGGAGATATGTCCCAGTGGGCGGCTACCCCGGCAGATGAAGGCAGCTCTATTGTCTGGAAAAGATCAAACCTGAGGAATTTCGTCAGCTTTCTGCCATTGTTCCCTGCCCCGGTGCAGCCCCGTACGTTCTTTCATAGGATAATTGTTAAACACATAAACATTCCTCCATTCGCGATGAATTAAACAATATTTCCTTTATTCTCTTAAAGCCGTTTTATTGCTTTTCTGCGGCCGGTGTGAATTATGCATTAATAAGCCTCCAGGATGTTATAGTTTAATGCTTTGAAGGCGCGCGGAGCTGTATGTGCCTTCCCCCAGCTTATAGAAGTGCCGAACCTTTCACTCTCTCAGCATGACGGCTGCAAAAATTCTGTTTTAATCGTGGGGGGAAAAATTCAGATGGTTACAAGCATTTCAATTTTCTGTTGCCGTCACCCTGAGCCTCGGCGCATTTTTTTTTCTCGTATAAAGGCTTAAACAGAGGTGATAGAGGTAGCCACACATGGCGCAGCACACGGCCGAGTGAAGATTTGTCAGAAAATACAATTATGCAATTAAAAGGCAACGCGAATCACTCAACAGCAAAGGGGAGAGAAACATTTCCCCCGGAAAAGGGGTCTTTGTACTTTTTTAGTAGATTTTATTGTTAAATTACAACTCAAAGCAAAATAATGAAGCAAATTTACAAAACGGGATTGCATAAAAATCTATATTTGCTGCAGGGCCGGGTCGATGGGTAGGCAGAGGTAGGCGATCGCCAAGGTTTCCCATCTCTTTCTATCAGCAAGAGGGGGGCAAAAATGGGTGGGGCTTACAGCAGTCCCCCCACTTTTATCTTCCGACTTACATTTTCGTCCCCTAGTTACAAAAAAGGGGGGCTTTGGGGGGTGGCTGACATTCAACACTGAGTACGCCCCCTGAAACCAAGTTGCCAGGGATGCCACAGTGCACTGAGATACAGAAAGTTGGTGAAAATTCTAAAAAAAGGGGAAGACAAAAAGAAATGTAAAAAAACCCCCTTCCTGCACGCCCAAAATAAAAACAAAAATTTTTTTTCTGAATTACTTTTAAAAAATCTCCTTTTCCGGGTCAAACAAAATTCAACTTAAAAACAAACCTACAGTCCCCATCTTGTTTTTTAAAACCCGGGGGGGGCTGTGTAAATTTTTATTTTGCCATAGGCAAAAGTAAAAAATCTATCAGTTTTTTAACTATAAAAAACACAAAAAGATAACTTTTATTATTAAAAACACTTAAATCGTACACCTATTTAAAAACCTGATTTCTAACCCCCTTTAATTTGTCCCTTCTAATTGTGAAGGAATAACTCTTTTTTATTATCAATTTTGGGGGAACACCACTATTAAAAAAAAAAAGGAGAAAAACCCTTTTATTTACATGATTTACTAACTCCAAAAAGGGAATCCAAAACATCTAATTGGGCAGTCACCCCCAATTTTGGGGCATGAAAAAAAGGGTTTCCTTGTGAGACCCTTTGCAGGGGTAGGCGACGCCAAGCTTCCCCCCTCGTTTTCAGCAAGAGGGTGCAAATTAGGGTGACATATTTCTATTTTGCCTAGGCAAACAAACTTATCAGTTTCAATTTTAAAAACACTAAAATTTAACTTTTATTATATGTATAACCTTAAACTCATACACACTATTTTAAAAACCATTTCTAACCTTCAATTTGTCCCTTTCTAATTGGAAGGGAATACTCCTTTTTTTTTTATGTTGGTGGAACACCACCTTAAGGGAAAAACCTACATATCAGGATTTGCTAACTCCAAAAAGGAATCCAAAAAAATCTTACTTGGGAAATCTCCCTAACTGATGGGCAGAAAAAAAATAAGGGTTTCTGGAGCCCTCTGCGCGGGTAAACTTTGAAAGAGGGAGAAAATCACAAATTTAAAAAGTCATGCCCGACCTCCCCAACATGTTTTCACCAAAACTAAAAGGCTTCATCAGGGGGTAAGGTCGGGGGGCCCCCTGTGGTCTAGCTCATTTCCTTTTATACGATCTTAGGTACACACCCTATTCAGGTGCTCACCAATTATATATAGGGTGGGCTCAAGAGCTGAGCACGGCAGGGGCTGGTTGTTTAGAACATAGAAAAATCCACGGCACTCCTTGTGTAATCGCAGAAAAGATTTATTTAACAAAGATTCATATCCAAGATTAACTCTCCGTTCAAGTGTATACAATGCATAGGAGATATAGCAGGAATTATTGCCACAGTCCACCGTTTCAGCCACAACTGGTCTTCATCAGGGACCAAGATGTGGGGAGAAGCAGGAATGCAGGAGAGGGTGCTGGTTATTTGTTACATCTCAAATAGAAGGGATATTTCAATAAAATATAACTTTTATTAAATAGGCGATAAAAACTGAAAATACCAAAAACCAAAGTATAAATCAACCAGAGGGCCTTACCATACCTCCATAGACAAGCAGGAATTGATCCAGCGTCCTGCATAAAATAAGCAGCTTTATTGGAAAGTCAGAGAAAGTCAGGCACTTAGTCATAGCACTGGCCTGAAACGCGTAAGCGTCTGACTGTCACTGTGTGATTTTACTCTGACTTTTCAATAAAGCTGCTTATTTTATGGAGGACGCTGGATCAATTCCTGGTGAGCTGGATTTATCGCTTATCCCTACCGTACCTCCACAAACTCTAAATTTTCAAAGGACTTTTCTGGTAGCACAGAGGATCCAATCTTTATTCCATGGGTATCCCTATACATGTCCCAATTGAGTGATAAAGGGGTTTGGAGGGAACAGAAGAAGATGTATGAAGGGCTGCCCTGTCCCTTTCTGACAGAATGCCCTAATTAGGCCCTGAGCAGGATTAGCGCCCTGATAAGAGCGGTCCCACAAACCTATAAGTAGATTACCTAATGCTCCACCTAAATAAGAACAGCACCCCAAAATCTTTTATCACTCAAAAATAAAAAATGCATAACACCCAGACATGGGTGAGAAACTCCAAAACATGCAGTAAGAGGCTCTTATGCAACCAGGGCTGTTATCCCTCAATGATGACCCGGCGGGTGCTGGCTGTTTGTTAAATCCAGCATGAGAGATAGCGCCGACCACGGATTTTTAACTACTTAGATGCCATGGTTAACGGGACTGCAGCATCTTAGCAGCCATACAGTGGAGGGGAGGAGGAATCCCCAGCTCTCGTCTCTGGATTGGCTCTCCCACGATTTAATCAAGGGGCGCTGACTGGCACTCACGGCAGCATGCAGCCTAATAAAGGCCCCCAGGCCTGACATATTACTGGCGCTATTATACCCAGTGTAATAGGGGAGGTTGGGGAGGAGCTGGAGGGGTGGTCGGTGCTGGGTGGCACACATCCCCTGCGGCATGTTCCGGTGGTCAGTGTGCAGATTAGCATCCGCCACTTTTTTTTTAGCTATTCAAGCACCAGGGTTCATAGTAATAATAACGTGATAACGTTGTGAGGGACCCGACCTGGAGGTGGGAGGGGATGCCCTCCTACTGTTTAACTGCTAAGATGCCACAGTCATGTTAACAGTGGCATTCAAGTAGTTAAAAATCCAAGATTGGAGTTATCTCCGGTGCCGAATGTAACAACAGCCAGCACCTGCTGTGCTCAGCTCTTGAGCCCATTCTATAATTGCGCCACCTTATTGATAGGTAGAGGTAGGCACCCTTGGCAGGCACCTACTTCTTCCTACCTATCAGCTCCCTGTTCCCCCCGACTGCCTACTCCTTTGACCCAGAGGCTAGCTTAGGCTTTAGCCTTAGGTTTCTGACCTTGGAGATGCTTGGAGCAGCTTCCCAACATAGGACCGTGCAGCACCGTTCTTCATTTATTTAAGTGCCACAACAGTGCAATCACCCCACATGTCAATAGTTAAAGAGCAGAGATCGGAGCCAGTTCCAATCTCTGCTGTTAGCTGCAGGTGTCAGCTATATCTAACAATGGGCACCTGCCGCGTATGGAGCAGGCTCTGCGAGTGAGTCTGTTCCATACTCCCTTACTCTGGTACATCATGGGGCACTAAGGGCTTAATGATAACCATAACGTTACTATTACCCCTGGTGAAAATGAGTTTGACACCCCTGGTCTAGACCAAATAGAGTGACTTGCTAATCTGCAAATGTTCAAGTGCCAGGGTTTATAATAATAATAATCTGTATTTAAAAAGTGCCAACACTTTCTGCAGGACTTTACTATGTAAAGGGAATAAATGCAGAAAAACCAGACATGTCATATTAAAAAACTACTAACAGATCAAACCACAGATGAGGGGCCCTGCCCGCGAGAGCTTACAATCTAAGGATGGCATGTCAGAAAAGAGGCGCCACCTCGCCAGATTTAAGACACGTTAAATTAGTGTATAGTGAGCCCGAATGTATGAACCTACAAAGTGACTGTGTCTAAGAGAGTAGCCGGCTCCATCTCCTCTGCCTCCTGCAGCGTTCCTTTTGCCCACCGACCTCCGGTTGCCTTCATCTATAGCCATAGCTCCTTGCTTCATCCTACACTTGTACATGTATCTGCTACTATTGGTGCTTTCAACACCCTACTCTAGATCATCATCTCTCTTCCTACCTTATAATCCCTTATGAATAAGGTCTACTTCTGACCAAAACATCAAGGAAAAGATCAAATTACCCTATGTACCATCTTATTTTAAATTTATCAAAATAACAAGGTGTTATAAAAGGGGATACTTGGTGCATATTCCATTACTCCTGAGGAAGCACAAGAGATTCGTGCGAAATGCGTCGAGGCTGACATTTTATTTGTTCTTAGAAGTGTTTTAATTGTAGTTTTATTTGAAGTTTTTAATAAAAAGGTTTTTATAACCTGCAAGGAGAGTGCTCCTATACTTCAGACCAGCGCTTGAGAACCTCCAGTATGGTTTACGTTTAGTCTTCATTGTATCCATCCCTCCGATCTTAATGGTGCAGAGTAGGAGCGTCTATATGCCCACTGTTATAGATTATACAATTGCATGATGGGAGTTGTAGTTTCCCAACAGCTGGAGGGCCGCAGTTTGACACCTGTGTTTTAGAACTAACTAAGTATATTTGATGGTGAGCTTTCGAGAGTAACTAGCTCCCTTCTTCAGACATGGTTTTTAAACCAGTCTGAAGAAGGGAGCTAGTCCTCTCGAAAGCTCACCATCAAATATACTCAGTTAGCCTCTAAAAGGTATCGCCTGATTTCTTCACTCTTCTACTACTTATCCTAGATGCATAATTTAGGCACATAGCTAGCATAATTTAGGTGCATTCAAGTGTGTCGTGCCTGATGCAAACTGTGCCAAGTTTTGGTGTACGACTGTTCGGACATACAGTATAAAGAATAGGCTAGCACAGTTGTGTGGCGCAAAATACACCAGAAAATGGCGCAACCGAAATCTGACATCTGTCCCCCTATGTCTTTTATATTCACAAGCAGAGGCGTAACTTGTAGTTCCTGGGCCCTGGTGCAAAAAGTGAAATGGGCCTCCAAGCTACCATGTGCCGCTTGCAATGCTGGTATCTTCCTATGTGGCAGAAGGGCTTTTGGGCCCCCTCAGGCTGCAGGGCCCGGTAGCGGTTGCTACCTCTGCACCCCCTGTAGCTACGCCCTGCTCACAAGTGAAGGACAGTGCTGTAGGGTCATGGCAGGCTGCAGATAGGTGTTACATGCCAACAACTATAGCAGGGGCCAGGGACCTCTTTCTAAAATCTCTTCCCATATAAATGATACGCTTATCTAGACTGATTGGATGACCTCATCTGCAAAGGTTTAAGCACCAGGCTCCTTACTCAGCAACCTCAGAGAATGGCCTAAGAGCCGGCTATGTTGCCGATGGGTATTACACATGTACTGCTCTTAAACAGTCATCCATATGACATTTAATTTGTCTCTTATACCAGATTTTCTTGGATTTTCCCGCAAAGATTATACTTTATTCTGCATATTTCCTGCTTTGAAATGCAAAGTAGCAAAGAGTGTGAATGATTTTCTGCTCCTCAGCACATCCTGGTTCATATACATTTATGAAGCATAATTGCTTTCTACTCTCCTTAACCATGATATTCCCTCATGTCACACAATGAGGAGATTCGGGAGACCTCCATCTAACATCGCTGCTCATTTTAATAACGTTCATATGTGATAATGAAACACCAGCCCGGTCACTGAGGAGATCTCATGTCACTTTAGGCTTGTGTTAAATTTTTTGGGTGAGAAGTGGAAAGCTAATCGTTATAACTGAACACCTGTCGACTGCACCACAGACCATAAAGGCCTGGCCGGGATTTACGTTGGATGATGCCCTGGACCTTAGGCTGGTGTTAGGCCTATTGTGTATAGAGTCTAATTCTAAGGGCTTATTCACACGGTGTTTTTGGATCCGTGTTGGAAAGATGCAAGGTAACACGCATCAGTGATCACCCATGTGAACGCCGATGCGTGTTTCATATTAAAAGCAATGTAAATCACATTGCTCATTATTAGACGCGTGTCTGGTTCCGTTTAGGGTCCGACAGACTGATCCAAACACGTATCCATACCTCCCAACTTTTAGAGATTGCAAAGAAGGACATGTTAGGCCCCGCCTCTAACCACGCCCAAACACATGACATCACACAAAGACACGCCTCTAACCACAAATACATACATGCCAACTTTTTAGATAACCAAAAAGGGACACATTTTCAGGACTGCTTATTTTCCAATGATGAAATATTAAGTAAATTGTTATGTAATATACAGCGAGGAAGCAATCAGATACTTTTTACAGATAGATAGTCAGTTTATTGATGCAAATCTATTTCCCAAATGAAAAAGAGGGACATTTCTAACGCGAAGAGAGACAGAGGGACAAGGGTTAAAAATGGGGACACTTGGGAGGTATGCATATCTAAAGACGTATGTTCACACAGACTTAACATGCCATGTGAACATATACTCTAAGTGCCAGGAAACATGGGGCCCAAATATCAGTGTCATATGTTAGCCCCATTGCATTTGTATACATCTAGATAATATTGTTTATAATACCGCCACCGCTATACCAGCAAAAACTGTATAATAGGCAGCATAGAGTCCAAGTAGTGGTTCACCATATAGAGCTCATAAAATACCCATGTACAGTGCCCAAATAGCTCCATACATAAATCTAATGGCAGTATCTAATATGCAATGTCTAAATCATAATGCTAGTGCTGGTCGATTGCGGCCCCTGCAGTTGGGGATTCAGGTGGAAGTTGCAGGCAAGTTATGGTGGACCAATTGTAACTAATAGAAGCTGTTACACTTAAAGGGGTTGTCTCATCTCAAAGTTTCATAGGATGCATGAATGAAATAATGCTGCTTTGCTCTGTCACTTCCTGGTCAAGCTGTCTGTAATTAGTATATGAGCTGTGTGTATTGAGACTTCTCTGTTTTAGTCTAGATTAGCTAAATTACCTTCTACCAGGACAGGAGAAGCTTCTGAGCTAATGTAAACAGTAGAGTAATTACTTTCTTTCGTCTGAAAAAAGACACACAAGCTCTCACTGCTGGCCGTGACTTGTGTGATGACTTCACTCCCTATCAGATAGAACAAACAGCAGGGGAGATGGAGTACACAGTTCAGTCACTTAGGAAACCTGAGAGCCCTCAGAAGGTGATAAAATCACTTGTAGCTCCTTAACAAAAAAAGATGAACAAGGCAATATATTTGGAAAACGTCTTCATTTAGTGTTCCCTACATTTTGAAAGCTATTCTTTGTAGTGAGACAACCCCTTTAATGGTGGTGAACAGGCTGAGTTTTGGAGGCCAGTCTTAATAATGGAGTAATGGTCTTTCAGGGGCAGCTTTTTTTTTATGGCTTGAGCGGGTGGACTGCTTTGCTTAATTTAGGTCAAATTGTGATTTGGCCCTGGAAAGTGGGCTTGTGGTTACTGGCTCTTATGCTTGGAACTGGTGTGTGGTCTTTTAAAATATTTTCAAGAAGTGTAATTATATTTGGGTCATTCACTAGTGAATGGTGTCCATCCTGTATCCTGAAGTCATGAACCCCCGGTCCTATACATTTTGAACAGAGAGATGGTCCGAACTCTCCAACTGAAATCAATGGGAGATTCGAGCACATACGAGTGCCAGAGGTTTCGGGTCCAGTTTTTGAAAAAGATTTGGGTACCAGAGTTGGGAGCTGCACCTATCACCCAATGATGGCATATGCTCTCAATGTCTATGTCGGGAATACTCTTTTAAGTCAATTTTTTTGAGGGGGCAGGAAGGGATGATTTTCATGGAAAATCAATTTCATTGGACCCAAACCAAAATATTTGTATTCGGATTGAATTTGACTTTGACCCAAATCTGAAAAGCTACATAAAACACTACTATACAATTAATATTAAAATTCATGGTATTCCCCACAAGCAACTGAGGTGGATGAACCTTGTGTAAATGCACAGGCTGAATACCCCCAAAGGGCCGTTCACACAGCACAGTGCAAATACCGGCGGTCGGAAATCCCGACCGGCATTTGCCCTGTTTTCGGGCCGTGCAAACGGCCGCCGGGGGGGCAGCTTTTCTATGCGGTTTGCAGATCAAGCCCTCCCCCTTCACATAGACATGTTCATATTCGAAAACCAGGGACCGCTGCATGGTTTTTCCATAGAGGTCCATAATAAAAGTTGTCACCCGGTTTCCAGATGGTTAAACTGAAAACCGTCTGAACAACCCGTGCAGTGGGGACAAGCCCTAAGGCTTAGCTTTATAAAGAACAAAGAATTTGAATGCGCCCCACAGGGGCTATAAGGGGTACTCTATAGTCCTTGAATCCTCCTAATTTCCACCCAAACTCTTCAGAAATATTAGGTTTTATTCTTACTACCTTAATTAGCCTTAAAACTGGATACAAGGGTGGACATAACATGTATGCATCCTTTGCAGTTGCACAGGGCCAGGTAGCTATGGGGTCTATGTGATTAGCTATAGGAAACCAAGGGGCTATATAGTGTTCTTGCATAAAGGCTCCAGGGTCTTCAATAAATCGGAACATAGACGTAGACCATGCTGTTGTTTTGGGGCCCTTGGACCGGGTAGGACAGCTGTGGTGGGTCCCATCCCTATTGCTTCTGGTCACCAAGAACCTGTGCCAGACTTATCTCTGTAGACGAAAAAACAAAATCTGGTGAGCCCATCCGTTTTGAAAATCAAACGTATAATTAAATGTCACTGCTGTGGCAGTAAAAGCTATGCATAAACAATACAACATCAGCAGCACTCTAAGGCACTAAAAAACGATCAAAGAGGACATAGGTATATTTTGGAAAAGCATTTCTGCTACTATGAAATATATGAAAAATATGAAAAAACTTGAGGTTCTCAGTGTACACTTTTGATCAAAACTGTAAATGCCCACCTACCGCGGCAAGGTGACCCCAATTTCACGTGGGAACCTCCGCTACATGCTGCCTCTCTTGGTGTCTGTTCAGACCTCCACTCTTCAGGGCTGGACGTCTCCAACTGCAAACCTGATCTGATTAAATAGCCTGTGTAGGCGGCTGGAGTGCACACCACCAAGCAGGGGACTAGCCACCTCCCCAAACAGTCAAGAAACAAAATATGGTCAACACATCCGTTTTGAAAATTAAACGTATAGGTGCACACTCTTGTGGCAGTAAAAGCTATGCAAAAACAATACAACATCAGCAGCACTCTAAGGCACTAAAAAACTATCAAAGAGGACATAGGGATCTTTTGGAAAAGCATTTCTATACTATGAAATGTGTGCAAAATATGAAAAAACTTGAGGTTCTTAGTGTACTAATTTAGGTCACCTTGCCACGGTAGGTGGGCTTTTACAGTTTTGATCAAAAGTGCACACTAAGAACTTCAACTTTTTTCATATTTTGCACACATTTCATAGTATAGAAATGCTTTTCCAAAAGATTCCTATGTCCTCGTTTTTTAGTGCCTTAGAGTGCTGCTGATGTTGTATTGTTTTTGCTTATCTCTGTAGAGGGACAGCAGTATTAGGAAAAATGGGGCCGGGTAGCTGGTCTAAAGGGTTAAAAACGTCCCTGGATGGCAAAACTCTGCCCATGATGATTATAGGGGGGGCACGTTGAGCGCTTTAGGATGCCCTGCAGCAGGCGATGCCTCCCCTACTCTACATAGAGAAGCCATCGGGGGGGATGTCTCTGGTATCTATGAAGGCTCTCACTATGAAGCGGTTGTGGCCCTCTTCAGTACTATCAGTGTCCTGCAAAAGTCCTTTACACCTATTTAGCTCTATCCCCCGTCCTACAATAACATAATACGGTAAATGCACGGCTGATCCGTCACCGCGATAGATCAGGCCCTTGCCTTCAGTTAGCAGCCGTCTAATGTTCCATTCAATAAATAAATTGTGATATTTACAGCGGTTTATGGTAGCAATAAATACATTGAGATTAATGTGTGTATATGAGGTGTAAAACATAACATGGGTCATTTAAGAAAGCAGTAAATGCAGATGCATGCTATACCGTTCTGTTATTTGCATCACCATGAGACTAACCAACCCGCAGCTGGTAACCCCTCACTCACCAATGCTTCTCCTACATCACATACAGAGGAGCCGGACCTAGAAAGAGGTTCAGCCTGGATTCTCATTACAGTGAAGACCGGCACTTACCTAGGATAAAGGGGAAATGAGATATAGGTGGATTTATATGTAATTTTGTGACTTACAAACGTTATAACCCTGTAGGCAATGTAATGACTGTTGTGGCGGTCAGCATTGCTATGCTTCAGATCAGAGCTCCAGCATACAGCCATACATCCTCACTAGACAAAGATAAGAAGAGGCAGCAATGATTTAAAGGGGTGTTCTCACCATTCACAGAGTCTGCTCTTCTCAACCGGCTTAAGGTTCCAACTTCCTGTTCAGGCTGTGGGCGGTTCTACAGCTTCAGGTTCCAACTTCCTGATCAGGCTGTGGGTGTTTCTATGGCTTCAGGCTTCCACTTCCTGTTCAGGCTGTGGGCGGTTCTACAGCTTCAGGCTTCCACTTCCTGTTCAGGCTGTGGGCGGTTCTACAGCTTCGGGCTTACAATTCCTGTTCAGGCTGTGGGCGGTTCTACAGCTTCAGGCTTCCACTTCCTGTTCAGGCTGCGGGTGGTTCTACAACTTCAGGCTTCCACTTCCTGTTCAGGCTGTGGGCGGTTCTACAGCTTCAGGCTCCCACTTCCTGTTCAGACTGTGGGTGGTGCTACAGCGTCAGGTTCCCACTTTGTGCCAAAAACAATAAAGTGTCCGGTCTCGGGCATTCTCAGTCATCTCCTTGTTCAAACTCTGTGTTTGCAAGCAAGTAACTTCATTGAGGAAACTAACGCGATCTTGGCATTGACAGTGCCGTGTGAGCTCACCCTAATATTGTGGGCAATAATACTTATTTCAAATACTTATTTCATGTAATAAAATACAAATGAATTAATTTTCTGGAATTTTTTTTTAGATTATGTCTCTCACAGGTGACGTGTGCCTACGATAAAAATTACAGACCTCTCCATTCTTTGTAGGTGGGAAAGCTTGCAAAATCCCCAGTGTATCAAATACTTATTTTCCCCACTATATATGCCATGGAGCGAGACCATGCTACTGCTATAAGGTCCTGGGGGCTCCATCCTTGGTTGGTCCTATACCACTAAGTTCAGTTGGGCCCAATGGTCTTGAAAAGACATAGATCGCCACTTCATCCCAGGCAGAAGAGGGAGCGCAAGGAGGCATGGAGAGGGCTGATTTTTCCACTGGAGGAACGCTATGCGTCTTATTTGCCTAGGGCATCACAACATCTTGCCCTAGTCCTGATCGAGGGCTTCATAAATTACGTTTGAATGGTTGAAGAGCAGCTCTGAAGCCGGAGAACATCTGAGAAAAGAGGAGGCTATGATAGAACAGACTTTTGGCCACCTATAAGTCATTGGGGATTGATTGGTGGACTATGGGCTTGTTCATGACCCTAGGCAACGCCTATCCTTCTGCTGTCCTTGACCAATGTTCCAATCAGCCGCATCCCCCCAATAAAGACACTGAGACCTGTGCTGGATAAATTGGCCACAGCAGCCATTTTATTTTAACAAATACACATTAACAAATAACAAATGCAAATGAGTATAGCCAAATACCCATTTTCCCGAACCCCACTAACTTAGAAACCAACTTGGGGCTGAGGTCCTTGGAGCCGTGACACCCAACCAATACCAGAGCCTAGCGAAACCATTCTCCTGTCTCACCACAGTTTTACCCCCAGCCGTCACCCCCGGCTTCAGGGCACCAAAAGCCACCTCAGGCGGCTAACCATTCCGTAACCTGCTCCCAAGGACGCAGCCATGTGGAGCCCCAACCTTCGCCAGACCGGTCCATCCACCAATTGGGAGCCAAGCTGAGCCTGACTCCCCCCTATTTTCCATCAACTCCAAGGACCCCAACCAACCCTGCCACTGTGACACCTGTCACCTCCATCGACCAGCTCTATCACCAACCTGAGAAAAACTGGTCTTCCCGAAAAATACCCTAAAGATCTCCCCCAATTCAGGGAGGGAGGGTGGGACTCCTTCTCTCACACTGACCACGCCGGGGCCTTATAACCGCGCCGGGGCCCCTTCACCCCTCGCAACGGCCGGTGCGCCCGGTCATGAGGAGCATACCATTACAGGGCTGCGCCCACATCTCCGGCCCCGGCCTTTTCTATTTTATTATATGGAAATATGTCTCTATAATGGAAAATTTGCTCATCTCTGCTTATTTTCAAAAATTTGCTCATCTCTAATTGATATTCCAGAAATGTAATGTGAACTATGAAATGCATATGAAATATGCACAAGGACTAGTTGGATGCATCTCGACTTTAACTGCTCTCAAACTTTTATAACGAGGGTTATTAAAATAACAAAATATTAATTACCCATTCCAAGTTGTCCCAGGCAGTGAGTAATGGGCTCCGCAGGAGATCCCCATTTTTTTCAGCATTGGGCAAAATTTTTCCTCCTGGTGCTGTTGTAGAGGAATAGACCCGCTGTGAGCAGAGAGATGGGCTTTGGCTCAGTCTGTGACTTGCTACAGGGGGGCCTCTTGGAAAGGGAAATTTCAACGTTTTAAAAATATTCTCTCAGTTTTCACTAAAAATCAACCTTAAAGGGGAAAAATCAATCAAAATGGCATAAAAAACAAAGTACGGGGGGCCCGGGTGGGAAAATGTGTAAAAGGGTTTGATGAAAGAGTTACAGGTAGGGGGCCCAAAAATTTAAAAAAGACGAGGACTGCCCTTAAACCCACTGCCCAATCCCACAAGAAGCCCCAACAGCAGAAAATACTGATAATGAAAACATTTTATTTTCCCTTTAAAGGCAAAATATTTCAAATTCATAGTTGTTATTTTCTTGTACTAGGGGGGAGTATTATAAAACAGTTAAAATTTTGTACATAGGGGTCAGTATTATAGTTGTTATATTCTTTTTACATTAGGGCAGTTTTTATAGTAGTTATATTTTTTGTACATAAGGGGGGAGTTTTTTTGTAGTTATATTTTTGTCATAAGGGGGGGTTTATAAATAGTTATTTTTTTGTTTCATAGGAGGGGAGTATTATTTTAGGTTATATTCTTGTTACATAGGAGAAAAATTTTTTTAGTAGTAATTTTTTTTGTTTCCCTAGGAGGAGTAAATTGGGAGTTATATTTCTGTACCTGGGAGCATTATTACGTAGTTATATTCTTTTCAAATGGGAGCAGTATTATAGTAGTTATATTTTTGTTTCATTTGGGCAGTATTATTTGTAGTTTATATTCTTTTAATGGGGAAATATTATAGTAGTTATATTTTGTACATAGAAGGTATTATAGTAGTTAAAATTCTTGTTTAAAAGGGCAGTATTATAGTTTGTTATATTCTTGTACATAGGGGGGCGTTTTAGTTAGTTATATTTTTTTTACCCTAGGAGGCAGTTTTTATAGTTGTTTATTCTTGTACATTGGAAAAGTACGTCAAGGGGGTGCAAATGGCCCTAAATGGAAACCCCGCCCCCTGTCCCTGCCTACTTGAGTGTGCCCCAGGGGCAGACGGCAATGGGCCCAGTCCCTGCGCGCTAAAGTGTGGGGGCCCTCAGAAAGGAAAATAGTCAGGGAATTTCCCGGGGTTTAAAAATCAATATTTAAAGCCCCAAAACCAAAAAAACAGAACCAGAGGAATTAAAAAAAAAACAAGCCGAGGTCAAAAGCCAAAAAAGGGAAAGCAAAAAATCAGGAGGGGCAAGCCCGAGGTTTAGGAGAACAGGGCCCAGGTTTAGGTACACAGATAAGCAAAAACAAAACTGAAAAAAGAAAAAACCAGGTAGCCCGGGTTTTACAGGCGGGACACAGCCTTTTAGGGAGTTTAAAAGGGATTCCTGGATAAAAAGCCCCTGCAGCTGTTTGGGGCGGCCCCCAGGTCCCCCCATTTGGTGGGAACTCGCCCCTGTAGGGGGTGGCTTGGGGCCCGTGTCACTCACAGAGCGTCAGCCCCGCAAGTGTTTTCAGGGTGGAATCGTTTCATCAGCTGCTGGGGCCTGTAGATCCCTAGGCCTGGC
>JAODAL010037523.1:0-40272 GCA_025379985.1 Phyllomedusa bahiana
AGGGGTAGTATTATGTATTTTATATTTTGTATATAGGGGAAGTATTATATCGTTATATTTGTACATAGGGGCAGTATTATAGTAGTATTATTCTTGTACATAGGGGCAGTATTATAGTAGTTATATTTTTGTACATAGGGACAGTATTATACTAGTTATATTCCTGTACATAGGGGGCAGTATTATAGTAGTTATATTCTTGTACATACCTTGCCATGCTTTCTCCCTCTGCCACCTTTAGAGGACCACTAATCCAAATAAAAGTGTTCTGATATGTAAAGGTTGTATATGGTGTAAATAGGTTCAAAAGGATTAATATGACGTTCACGTTACCCATATATATACACCTTGTTCGTAGAGGGGCGGTCCCACCACCTGCAGGCTCACCTATATTCATAGCTGGGCCTGTGTTTTCAACTAGTTTTATTTCTAAATGTCTTCCTGTGCTAGGAAGTAGCTAAACTGCAGCAGCCATTTTTTTTTGGTTAGTGATTTATAGTGCAGTCACAGAGTCACTCAGTCCTGAGAGGAGTCCAAAGTCCCTACTATCTCCTAATCAAGTACTGAAACCTCTTCGTTCTGACGGAAAGGTGGTCGGGACTCTCCCATAGACATCAATGGGAGTTCAGAATATATCCAAGTGGTGATGCTCAGCTGTAATTGGAACTCCCATTCATGTCTGTGGGAGAGTACTGACCACCGCTTTGTTCAGAACGGAGTGGTTTTGGGACTCGTTTAGGAGATCGGTGCAGGTCCCAGAAGTGGGACCCGGACCTATCAGACAATGATGGCGTATCCTAGCAATATGCCATCATTGTCTGAAACAAGACAAACACACAACAAGGCCAAACTTACAGCTCAATGGCTGGACTAAAGACTGAACCCAGTAGGAGGCAACACAAGCCCCTGTTCTACTTGGGAAAGATAACCAGGTGCAGGTAATTGCTGAGCAGCTCACACACCTCTCCACTAGGGGGACAATTAGATGATAAAAAACTGCACATTGAATAGATACCTGTTCATACAGTAAGTAGAAAAACCACAGTATAATACATGGGGAGATTGCAAAAATACCGATACGACAACCACTCACACAGCTTCTATGCATGACGGGGTGGTTGCTGGTATTATAATTGCATATATATATATATATATTTATATATATATATATATATATATATATATATATATATATATATATATATATATATATATATATATATATAGCTATACAAAGAGCTGCCATTAATGTGGTGCACCATGCTGGCTTATAGCCTATTACACCACTACTATTTGAGGTATGCGAGCTTGTGAATATATAGTGGTCACTGTATCAACTAATACCTCATATTTGATATTTTTCCAGTATGTAATTTTTGTGCCCAAAAGTATTGGGGAGCAGAGGGTGTCAGTATTATGTGTTGGACACCCAACAAGTGCTGGGCAGTCCGCCAAATCGAATAATAGAGGCATTATAAGCTGTAAGCCAGCATGGTGCACCACATGTATCTGTATAAATGGTACCCTATGTATCGCTTATTTATATGCACTTATAATACTAGCAACCACCCATCGTATACATAGACGGCTGTGAGTAGTTGTCTTGTCGGTATTCTTGCATTTGTGCAGTCTCCCTATGTATTTCACTGTAGCTTTTTTTTTTTTGCATAATGGTGTGAACTGGTACTTACCTAAGGTGCAGTTTTTATCATTCAGTTGTTCCCCTAGTGGAGGGGTGTGGGAATTACTGCTCATTAGTTATCTGCACCTGTTATATCTTTCCCATGTAGCACAGGGGCCTGTGTTGCCTCCTATTGGGTTCAGTCTTTAGTCCAGCCATTGAGCTGTAAGCTGTAAGCATGGCCTTGTTGTGTTTTTCAGTAAATAATGTCCAATTTTTCTGTGATGTTTTTGAAGTGAGACAACCCCTTTAAGATCAATTTTTTGGCATTTTTTGACAAAATTTGATTTGGTATTTTTGCAATCTCCCCATGTATTATACTGTGGAATTTCTGCATATTGTGTGAACAGGTATATATTCAATGTGCAGTTTTTTATCATCTAATTGTCCCCCTAGTGGAGGGGTGTGTGAATTACTGCTCATTAGTTATTTGCACCTGTTATATCTTTCCCATGTGGCACAGGGGCCAGTGTTGCCTCCTACTGGGTTTAGTCTTTAGTCCAGCCATTGAGCTGTAAGTATGGCCTTTTGTTGTGTTTTTTTCTGTGATTTTTCTAAAGTGAGACAACCCCTCTAAGATCAATTTTTTGGCAATTTTTGACAAAATTTGATTCAGGTCTAACCAAATTGCTTACATACTTGCCGAATTTGAAATCGAAGTGAAAAGCTACTGCTAATGTTGTGTCTCATCTATGAGAGAAATTGGATATGATTCATGTCTGATCTCATTATGCCAGGAATGTATTTATAGGATACATTACAATAAACAGATCCTAATTATTGATAGGAAACAAATCGGCTCCTAGGAGACAGCTGACTCTCCCATCTGCTGCGTTATGTACATGTACACCGTTGTCGGCAAACAGTCCCCGTATTCTGACAGAAACTAAAGTCTGAACAGTCAACAGAAAAATGTCACTCACTATAGTAACATATGGGCTAGATTTACTAATCACGTCTCGTATTTAGACAGTGTAAGCTAGGACCAGGCAATCCGAATGTGAAACAAATTTATCACAGTAGCTCCAGTTGTACTATACAGGCAGTCCTCAACTTACACCGTTCTGACTTAGATCTGTCCCCTCGTTACAAACGGAGACTTATGAAGCATGCTGGCACTTGTAGTTCCATGTTCCACACCAGATAGCAGCTGTGGAACGACAAGCTCCAGCACGCCACATCAGCACATGAGGTGATATCTTTTTAACAGGGGCACAGACAGCAAAACAAGTGTATAAACCCTTCCCTGCACTATCCAAAACTAAAAAATACCCTTTTGTGCTGGAGTTATATTTAATAAATAGACCTGTTCCGACTTACATTCAAATTCAACTTAAGAACAAACCTACAGTCCCTATCCCGTTCATAACCCGGGGACTGCCCGTTCATTTGTTGCATATTAGATGCTGTAGGATAACACCATGAATTAGGTGGCTTACTTTATGGCAATGTACAAAAGTTTTGGTGGACCATTGTTGCATTTCGAGCCGAGTGTAACGACGCTGGATGGCAGGGACCGCAACAAAACTTATAACAGAAATGGAGCCAACTAACAGTTGCATGCAAGTAGGGATTGATGTAGGGACTGACCAATGGACGATGGACATCAAGGTGGACGATGACAAGGGAACAGATGGAGATGGAAGGATAATTGACTTAAATCCAGAAGCAAGACACCAAACAACTTTTGACCCTAACAACTAAACTTTCCTAAATTGGTCTTTTAACTGTCTCTAAAGCTGACCCTAGCAACAGACACTCCTAGCCCTATTCTACCCTTGTCAATATAAATAACAATTGTTCTCACTATGCTGACCCTACCCAAAATAACTGAAAACCAATAATAATCTTTATTTATATAGCACCAACATATTCCGCAGCACTTTACAATTTAGGGGGTATAAGTACAAACAGACATAATACAGAAAAACTATTAAAGAGAACTCAGGAATAGAACATCTTACAAGACTGACACAGGGCAGAACAGAAACAACAGAGAACTAAAGACAAACAGGGCTCTAACAACTGGGAACAGATAACTGCCAAAACAGGACTGAATGCAACAAACTCACAAGATACAATCTCTCAGCTACCAGTATAGACCGCAACCAGCTACAAAGTAAAACTCGGCTTTATAAAGATCTAGCAATCAACCATCCCTAAGTAATCAGGGCAGAACAGAAACAACAAAGAACTAAAGACAAACAGGGCTCTGACCACTGGGAACAGTTAACTGCCAAAACAGGACTGACTGCAACAAGCTCACAGGATACAATCTCTCAGCTACCAGTACAGACAGCAACCAGCTACAAAGTGAAACTCGGTTTTATAAAGATCTAGCAATCAACCATCCCTAAATAATCAGTGAAAACAGAAACAACAGAGAACTAAATACAAACAGGGCTCTGACAATTGGGAACAGATAACTACCAAAACAGGACTGAATGCAACAAATTCACAAGATACAATCTCTCAGCAACCAGTATAGACAGCAACCAGCTACAAAGTGAAACTCGGCTTTGTACAGGGCTAGCAATCAACCATCCCTAAATAATCAAGCTCATATGTACACATGATCATCTGATGGTCCAGATAGTTGTTTGATGCATTTGCATAGCAATGGCCTCATCTGATCTAGTAAGCAGGAGAGGATGAAGTGGCAGAAGAATTCCTGCCATTTGCAACACCAAAAGCCTTTATACCTTCTATCTAGTGAGGCGCAAAAAGTGTCAAAAACACATAACAGTGGTGAAAGGCATATTTGGCATTTTTTGGCACAAATTTAACCATTTTTTTCAATTAAAATTATAGAAAAAGAAAACATCAATTTTCCGTAACGACGCATGTGGACCCCAAAGAACAACAAGCAAAACAGGGAATTACATCAGCAAGTGTAAGTCTCACAACTTGATCTAGCAAATGGTCAGATCCATGGTTTGGTGGAGATACAAGTGCAGGTACACTCCGAGAATGGGGAGTTATAGAAGTACTAATCTCAAGCTAACTGTGGTTCTTCTGTCTACGCTATCTTTGGCAAGACTAATGAAGAATATGTTTATCCATATGGTCATTGGCCAAGAGGCCTATTGGGCCCTAACGTCTGCTCAGGTTCACCTGGTGCTGATCCCAGGTTTACCTGGTCCTAACCCCAAAAATTTGCTGCAAAATCTCAGCCAGGGCCAACTTTTTGGGACAACATAGTTGCAACAGTTCTCCTGTCTACCCTACCTTTGGGTAGACAAAAGTAGAAGATAGTTATTCATATGGTTATTGGCCCAAATGCCAAGTGGGTCCTAACATCTGTTCAGATTAACCTGGTGCTGACCCCAGGTATATCTGGCCCTAACCCCAAAAATTGTGGCAAAATCTCAAACAGGGTCAACTTCTTGGGACAACACAGTCACAGCGGCTGTCATGTCTACCCTACCTTTGGCTAGACTAACCATATGGCCATTGGTCCAGAGGCGTAGTCGGCCCTAATGTCTGCTCAGGTTTATCTTGTGCTAACTCCAAAAATTTGCTGCAAAATCACAGCAAGGGACAACTTCGTAGGACAACATTTACAACAGTTCTTCTGTCTACAATACCTTTGGGAAGATAACAGTAGAACATAGTTATCCATAGGGTTATTGGCTCATATGCCAAATGGGCCCTAACATCTGATAAGTTTAACCTGGTGCTAACCCCAGGTTTACGTGGTCCTAACCCCAAAACTTTGCTGCAAAATCTCAGCCAGGGCCAACTTTTTGGGACAACACAGTTGCAACAGTTCTCCTGTCTACCCTACCTTTGGGTAGACAAAAGTAGAACACAGTTATCCTATGGTCATTGCCTCAGATGCCAAGTGGGTCCTAACATCTGTTCAGATTAACCTGGCACTGACCCTTGGTATATCTGCTCCCAACTCCAAAAATTGTGGCACAATCTCACCCAGGCCCGACTTGTTGGGACAACACAGTCACGACAGTTCTCCTGTCTACCCTACCTTTGGCTAGACTAAGCTAAAACATGTTTATCCGTATGGTCATTGGCCCAAATATCTAGTGGGCACCAACAGCTGCTCAATTTTACCTGGTACTGACCTCAAAAGTTTACTACAAAAGCTTAGCCAGGGTCAATAGCTAGGGATGACACAGTCACAGCGGTTCTACCTTTGACTAGAGTAATGTAGAACATGTTTATCCAAATGGTCATCTTCCCAGATGCCTAGTGGGCCCTGACATCTTCTCAGGTTTACCTGGTGCTAACCCCAGCCCAGATTAGCAGAATCCATCTATATTTTGCATCCAACATCACCTGACCTATAAATGACAGAGTGCATCCTATTACGAGTCAATCTGTCCCCGGGTATTCGAAGACCATGTGCTCATTCATACTAAATATAGAAAAAGCCAAACGTCCAGTGTAGCGAGGATTTCAAGACCAAGTTACCAAAAGTGCCGGTGGCGGATATCACTGTAAAGTTCATGCTCAACAATGGAACGCTTGACATACTGCAAAAAATTTCTCTAAGAGACTCAAGATTTTTTGAAGGTCATCTGCAAATTCTTCACATCACAAAGCCTTGCCTTCAGAGGTTGTCATGGTGATATCTAATAGATGCCCTAATTAAAATAATTCAGTAGGGGTTACTATCACCCACTGAGAGGCACAAGAGAGCGTGCTATGCTGACGAGCAGGGCCAGATTGGCAGATGGGCCACGAGAGATCAAGAGGACAAACAGGTCGAGGTTACAATACAAGTTTACAAGGTTCCTTCAAAACCTATACACTAGGGTCGTAGCATGCTATTAATATTACTTATTTTGCATAATATATTCAGGACCACCATCCCTCTAATTAACCCCAGTTTCTATAGTTTTGACTAATACAGTTTGATTCTAAGTGAGGTGGTGTCTTCTGTCCATAGAATGTAACCCTGAAAGACCACCTCTGTATAAGCCAATGCAATTACTCTGGATTGTGAACGTCCTTACCCACCAAAATTGGGATACCTGTCTCTGATATGCAAAGATGCGCTAGGTTCTCCAAAGCAAAATACCCTTTTTATAGCTCAAGCTGAGTGGTTCCTGAGTAAAGTGCTGCCCTCTGTCCATAGAATTCAACCCATTTAGTAGCTCAACTTGCCCATTGACTGGCAGAAACCTCACCCCAACTGTGGAGCCCACACCTATCTTGGGGACAAGCCCCAAGACCTCTCAGTTTTGAACCCAGCGATGGTCAATAATCTCCCAATGAAATCAATTGGAGTTCCAAGTACAGTCGAGAGCATGGTAGCCGCACCTTTCATACTTTGATGGCATATCCTATTGATATGTCATCAATGTCTATAGTAAGAATACCCTTTTAATTTAGAGTGCTGCGTCAGAAATTTTCTCCGGCAGACTTGCTCTAAAGGCGTTCAGGAAGGTTTTAGAGCAGGTCAAAAATTGCCAAAAAATTGTGAAATATGGTATGCCGGGGTCACAGATTATCCTGATTTTATTTACTGATGCTTCTCAGGATGAGTGGTGTCAGATGGCCAGCATTAAAAAAAAATTAAACATGTGACAACTAGATACTCTGGCGGGAGTTGTTTATGACATTTGTGTTATATAGCTAGCCCGACAGGGAACTGGCTGTTGCAGTCCCATAAAATATTAAAGCTGCTCTGACCAGTAGTCCCACCTCGTTGTATCACTGATGTTCTGACTTGTCTTTTCTGGAATGCTAGATCACAGCTTGTTAGATTTACTAAAATTTTTCTTCTGTTATAGACATAGATGAAGTCTATCGCTATAGGGACACCATTGACCTAGTCATATTTTTGAGGTATGGTGGCAGAAAAGGGGAACTGGGAACACAGGAAGAACATGCAAACCTAATACAGATGTTGTTCTACTTGACATATCTGAGGATGAGTGGCGGGAGATGGCCATCATTAAAAAAAATGTGACACCTAGATACTCTGGCGGGAGTTGTTTATGACATTTGTGTTATATGGCTTGAACATCTTGTTACAACAATGTATTGAACTTGTGTCATGAGAAATTGGAGTCCTCCATGAAATTCATGGAAAGGTAAAGCTGGACAAATCTATATCACCTGTACTTTTTTTCTTTATCTCCGCTCTTATATCGTTTGTCAAGTGAAAAAACGGAGAAGAAATGGAGAAAAGGGGAACCAGGAAAACAGGAACAACATAGAAACCTAATACAGATGTTATTCTACTTGACATATCTCAGGATGAGTGGTGCAAGATGGAGTGCACTAAAAAAAATGTGATACCTGGATACTCTGCCGGGAGTTGTTTACGACATTTCATAAATATGCTTTTGCCAACTTGTTTCAATATTGTATTGAACTTGTATCATGAAAAATTGGGAGTCCTCCATAAAATGCATGAAAAGTGAAGTGTGGACACATCTATCATCTATACTTATTTTTGATCTCCACTCTTATGTCATCTGTCAAATGAAGACAGCAGCTTTGTAGATGGGGATTTGGTACAGGAAGGTAGCTTATCCACATTTTAGCTACAAACGCCACTAGCCCAACAGGGAACTGGAAAGTACAATCCTATAACTGTGAAAGCTACTCTGACCATTATTCCCTCCTTCTCGCCGAGTTCTTGATGTTCACTGTAATTTGTTCAAAGTCTTGTTCTTTCTCCTTCTAAATAGAATTTTTTTTTTCCAAATGCCAGAAACCTGACGCACGTTATCCATCATATCCATAAACTGCACGCTACGCGTTTCAGAACCCAGGTTACCTCGCTCTGATGTAAACTCTACAAAGCTCCAATGAAACTCCAATGAATATTAGACATGTAGGACTTTTCGACAGGGGTGAGATAAGCTTTCTTGGCGTCAAAGTCACGGGTTTCAGAATGTCTCCTCTGTTTCTGAAAGTTGGAATGATAATTCTAGAATGGACAATTACTAATTTTACTGCTCCTGCCCCTAATCCTTTCCTACCAATCCCAGACTCCATATTTCCTCTTACCGCTTTGATGTTCTGACTTGTCTTTTCTGGAAAGCCAGAAGATCAAAACTTGATAGATTTACTAAAAAATTTTTCTTTTTTTATAGACAAGATAAGTCAAATCACCATGGGGGAAAATTGACCTAGTCATGTTTTTGAGGCACGGGGGGAAAAGGGAATGGGAACACAGGAAGAAAACAAACCCCAATAAGGTGTTGTTTATTTGACATATTCGGATGAGGGGTGAGGAGGGTCAGATTGAAAAAAATTTGATCCCTGGATACTCGGGCCCGGGGGAGTTGTTTACGACATTTTGTTTTGGCTTGGACATCTTTTTACAACAATGTATGAATTTTTTATGAGAAATTGGGTCCCCCATGAAATTCATGAAAGGTAAAGCGGACAAGCTAAAATCACCTGTACTTTTTTTCTTTATCCCCGCTTTTAAAATTTCTTTGCAAGTGAAAAAAGGGGAAAAAGAAATGGAGAAAAGGGGAACCAGGAAAAACAGGAAAACATAGAAACCTAATACAGATGTTATTCTACTTGACATATCTCAGGATGAGTGGTGCAAGATGGAGTGCACTTAAAAAAAAATGTGATACCTGGATACTCTGCCGGGAATTGTTTACGACATTTCAGTAATATGGTTTTGTCAATTTGTTGCAATTGAAACATTGGCATATGAGCCAACAGGCCACCCTACAATACACCCCACCAACAGAGTGGATCCTGATATAACATTTTTGGACACAACATCCAATTTTTTCCCAACTTTTTTTTTTATTCAAATTAACCCCTTTCTTAGTGGCCCTAGCTGGCCCCACTCCGGGGTCCCCCGCTTCTGGAAAAAAATATGGTCATCATCAAAATTTTGGCCCACAAAAAAACAACCTGGTAGGGCATCAGTATAGCAGAACAAGGTGATTCGAGAGTTCTCTTCCTTCTGCTGCCATAAAATGCCCCTGTATAGAGCTATATTTGGTGCTAGAAGCAATACAGCAAGTGTTGGAGCCTTTATATCAATTGAAGCCATAGGAGGTACATAGGGTCCAATTATTGTACAATATGGATTATTATGCGTGGTGACCCCAGCCCAAAGGGGCGTTGTAATACCAAAACTCCTACAACTCGGACTGTCCCACTGCCATAATACTACTGGATGTTAATAGTGGTCTATGGCAATTGATACCAGACTGTGGAGTACAGCTAATATAGTAGAGATAAACTCCACCCGTTGTTCTGCGCCCGTTTACCACTATGTACTGTGTATGAACTCTTATCAAGGAGCAAACACGTGCAGATAGCTCCCACTGATGTAATATCTGTGCACATAACACTATTGGATTTCTAAGCCGATACACAATAGCGGGAGATCTTGGAGTACACATTAAAACTGTTTTTTTTGCCCCCGGGGCAAACATTTTTTTTTAATTTACAGAAACCATCTAAATTATAGGAGAGCAAATAAGATGAGCAGCCTCTATTGATTGTATCAGCAGTAGTGCTCCAAGGGGATCCTGCCTCCCAGTCTGGCTGGGAATGCTGGGAGTTGTGGTTTTGCAAAAAGCTGCAGAAAGGGCCCGGGTTTGGGGATGACCCCTTTAAAAAGAAACGGAATTCAGTGCCTGCTGTGAAGATGACACTTCAAGGACCGTAAATCACCAGAACACACTCAGTGCATGCAATAGTGAGTGCAGCTCTGGAGTATAATACAGGATGTAACTCGGTTTAGTACAGGTAAGTAATGTATGTACAAGTGACGCACCCCGCAAATAGTGAGTGCAGCTCTGGAGTATAAAACAGGATGTAACTCGGGGTCAGTACAGGGGAAAATAATGTATGTAACAGTGATGCACCCGCAGAATAATGAGGGAGCTTGGAGTATAATACAGGAGTAACTCAGGATCAGTACGGATAAAATAATGTAGTACACAGTACTGCCCCGCAGAATAGTGAGTGCGCTCTGGAGTATAAAACAGGATGGGAACTGGGATCGTAAGGATTTTGTAATGTTGTCACAGTGATGCACCCGCAGAATAGGAGTGCAGTTTGGGGGTTTAATCAGGATGTAACTCAGGATCAGTAAGGAAAAGTAATGTATGTACCCCAGTGACTGCACCAGCAGAATAGGAGTGCCTGGAGGATAATACAGGGTGTAACTCGGATCAGTACAGGAAAGTAAGTATGGGACAATGAGCACCAGCAGAATGTGATGCAGCTCTGGGGTATAATCGGGTGTAAAATCGGGATCAGTACAGGAAAAAAATAATGTATGTACACGTGACGCACCGCAGAATAGTGAGTGCAGCTCTGAGTATAATACAGGATGTAAATCGGGGTCAGTACAGGATAAGTAATGTATGTAACATGCTGCACCCGCAGAATAGTGGTGCAGCTCTGGAGTATAATACGGGTAACTCAGGGTCAGTACAGGATAAAGTAATGTAAGTATGTGTACAGTGATGCACCCGAGTGTGAGTGCAGCTTGGAGAATACAGGATGTAATCGGGGTGTACAGGGAAAAATAATGTATGTACACAGTGATGCACCAGCAGAATAGTGAGTGCAGTCTGGGTATAAAACAGGAGTAATAGGATCAGTAAGGTTTGTAAAGTATGTAACGTGATCCCAGCAGAATGTGAGTGGCTCTGGAGTTAATAAAGGAGTAACTCGGATCAGTACGGATAAGTAATGATTAAACCCGTATGCACCGCAGAAAAGTGAGGCAGCTCTGGGTAAATACGGATGTAATCGGGGATCAGTACAGGAAAAAGTAATGTATGTTACAATGACTGCACAGCAGAAAAGTGAGGCGCTCTGGAGATAATACAGGATGTAACTCGGGGTCAGTAAAGGAAAGTAATGTATGGGCCCGGCTGCACCCGCGAAAAGTGGTGCAGCTTGGAAATATAATAAGGATGTAATGGGATCGTACGGATAAATAATGTATGTTTCAGTGACTGAACAGAGAAAGTGAGTGCAGCTCTGGAGTTTTAATACAGGATGTAATCGGGATCAGTCAGGAAAAAGTATGTTGTCAGTGACTGCACCGAGAATAGTGAGTGCAGCTTGGAAAATTAATCAGGATGTAACTAGGATCGACAGGAAAAAAATAATGTAGTTACAGTGACGCACAGCAGAATGGGGAGGCAGCTCGGGGTATAATCAGGATGTAATGGATCATACAGGGTAAATAAAATATGTAACAGTGACTGCACCCGCAGAATGGTGAGTGCGTCTGGGTATAAACAGGATGTAATGGGTCAGTCAGGTAAGTAATGTATGTACACAGTGACTGACCGCAGAAAAAGTGAGTGCAGCTTGGGGGTAAAATCAGGTGTAAATAGGATCGTAAAGGATAAGTAATGTATGTCACAGTGACTGACCAGCAGAATATGAGTGCGCTTGGAGTATATAAGGATGTAATAGGATCAGTACGGTTAAATAATGTATGTACACGTGACTGCCAGCAGAAAAGTGAGTGCAGCTCTGGGTAAATAAAGATGTAACTGGATCAGTAAAAATAAGTAAGTATTACAAAGTGACTGCACCAGCAGAAAAGTGAGGCAGCTCTGGGGTATAATACAGGATGTAACTGGTCAGTACGGATAAGTAATGTTTTGTACACAGTGACTGCACCAGAGAATAGTGAGTGCAGTCTGAGTTATACGATGTACTCGGATCGTACGGAATTTTTGTATGGGCACAGGGCCCGCCCCAGCGAATAGTGAGGGGCCCTTTGGGGTATAATACGGTGTAACTCGGGGTAGTACGGAAAAAGTAAATGTTGTCCAGTGCTGCACCAGCAGAATTGTGAGTGCAGCTTGGAGTTTAAAACAGGATGTAATCGGATCAGTAAGGATTTTTAAGTTAGTTGTTACAGTGACTGCACCAGCAGAATAGTGAGTGCAGCTCTGGGTATTTAAAACGGATGTAAAAATGGGATCAGCGGGGAAAGTAATGTTGTAACGGGACTGCACCAGCGAATAGTGAGGGGAGCTCTGGAGTATAAATGGAGAAATCAGGATCAGTACAGGATAAGTAATGTACCATTATGGTGCCAGGTCTTGCTGCATCTTTACACACTATCCCTGACCCTCCGACCAAATTCTACCCCATTGTGTTCATAGAACACAGACTCTGTAGAGGTGATCTGATGCAGACATATGGTGTTCCTCTATAGTGTGTATGTCCTTGATGAGTAGCACTAGGGAGAATACTAGCAAAAAAGTAAATGATATGAAACAGTTCTGAGAGAATATACCTAAAGCCAACACTGTGTATAATACATGAATAGTGTTAGGTGCTCTAAAAATACCGCATTTCCATAACAGTTCCTATGTTTATTAGGGTCTAGCGCACATCACAGCCTCATACAAGAGCAGAGGTCGTGAAATACCGCTACATTCCTGTAAATCACAGCAGATAATGAATGGAATATTACCCACCGCGGAGCTGTCACTGCTGTCTCTGAATACTCCACACGTACTCATTACAGGCAGCGATTATCCTGCTGCATCTGACATATTCCAAAGGATTTCCATTACTGCATCAATCCAGCATGGAGGCTAAAATGCCAGCTGCAGTGTGTGTATATATATATATATAGAGACACAAAGATGTACATATAGAGTCATCAACTGTACTTGTACATAGGAGGCAGTATTATAGTAGTTATATTCCTGTACATAGGGAGCAGTATTATAGTAGTTATATTCTTGTACATAGGCAGCAGTATTATAGTAGTTATTTTTCTTTGTACTTTGGGGGCAGTATTATGTAGTTATATTCTTGTACATAGAGGGGATATTATAGTAGTTATTATTCTTGTACATAGGAGGCAGTATTTATAGTAGTTATATTCTTGTAAAATAGGGGCAGTGTTTATAGTAGTTATATTCTTGTAGATAGGGGCAGTATTATAGTAGTTATATTCCTTTTACTTTGGGGTCAGTATTATAGTAGTTTTTATTCTTGTACATAGGGGCAGTTTTATAGTTTTTTTATTCTTGTACATAGGGGCAGTATTATAGTTGTTATATTCTTGTACATAGGCAGTATTTATAGTAGTTATTTCCTGTACATATGAGCAGTGTTATAGTAGTTAATCTTGTACATAGGAGGATAGTATTATGTAGTTATATTCTTGTAGATAGAGCAGTATTATAGTAGTTATTATTCTTGTAGAATTTAAGAGCAGTATTTTAGTAGTTATATTCTTGTACATAGAGCAAGTATTATAGTAGTTATATTCTTATTTCATAGGGGCAGTATTATTGTAGTTATATTCTTGTAATGAGGCAGTATTATAGTAGTTATATTCTTTAACATAGGGGGCAGTATTATAGTAGTTTTTATTTTGTACATAGGAGACAGTATTTATAGTAGTTATATTATTGTACATAGGGGGCAGTATTGTAGTAGTTATATTCTTGTACATAGAGGCAGTATTATAGCAGTTATATTCTTGTACATAGGAGGCAGCATTATAGTAGTTATATTCTTGTACATATAGGCAGTATTATAGAAGTTATATTCTTGTAAAATAGGAGGCAGTATTATAGTAGTTTATTTTTGTATCATAGGGGGCAGTATTATAGTAGTTTATTTCTTGTACATTTAGGGGGCAGTATTATATTTAGTTATATTCTTGTGCATAGGAGCAGTATTATAATAGTTATATTCTTGTACTTTGGGGGCAGTATTATAGTAGTTATATTCTTGTACTGGAGGCGTATTTAGTAGTTATATTCTTGTACATAGCAGTATTATAGTAGTTATATTCTTGTACATAGGAGGCAGTATTATAGTAGTTATATTCTTTTACTTAGGGGTAGTATTATAGTAGCTATATTCTTGTAATAATGAATGAAAAAATAAAGCCAGTTTCCTGCACAAATGTACAGTAGTGACAGTCACAATAAAGAAAATTCAATATTATTTTGCTTATCCTTCTGTCCCTTTCCCCCCTCTCACGACGCAAAGAGACCAAATCAGCGCTGATGCTGCTGGAATCGCAGGACTTTGCTTTCTAGCAATTTCTTTCAGCAGACAAGCTGCCAGCTTGCAATGTCTCCTTATGGTAAGAAACTCTATTCGCTTTTGCTCTCCATCGCATTCTGCTCTCAGCAGGGTGGAAGTAAAGGACTGCAGAAATTCAAGCCTCCTTTATTTTCCCTGTAGAACCCATGTGATACGCCCGCCCTGAGGGGAGAACTTCCCCTTTTCTGTGAGATATTTATATACTGTTGTATCGTTAAAACATGATGAGGTTGCATCTGCATGAGTATCATTAGTATAAAACCCCAAATCCCCCCTGCAGATACGATTGTCTCTAAATTGTAGATAAAAGGGAAAAGGCCCAAAATGAAAAATCCTCAAAGGTTAACCTCCTCCCCTTTTTACTTAAATTAAGAAGAATAAAATTGGGAGATTTCATTTTTTTTGTTTTTCTGTATCATTTTTTTCCAGCGGGTGGAAGTAAAGGGCTGCAGTTATCATGTTTCCTTACGCTTTACACTTCCCAGTACGTTCTTAGCTAGAACGAAAATCAAAAGGGAAATCCTCCTTTGAATTAAAAAAATTAAAAAAAATTAGTTTAAAAATTGGTAAAGGAATGCCTCGGATTTGAGGTCTATAGACACCTCTTGGTGTTTCCATGGGGATTGCTTTGTCCTGTATAAATTTTTCTGTTTTAGTGTTATTAAAATAAACTTTTGGGGGCCAATGTATGAATCCGCCGGGTCGGGGCGCCTTTCCGCCTTTTTCCCGGCGGAATCTGGCCCCCCTGATTTATGTCGGGGCCCGGAGCGCGCTATACATCCTATGTAAATTTCCCCGCCCCTCCCCCTTTTTTTTTAGGGAAGTGCGGGTCCGGGCGGTGGGGCTGCGCCTATGATTGGGCGCGGAGGTATTTTTATCTTCATGCGGGCAAAAGTTCCCCGGCGCCTCGCCAGTGTTTTGTGGGGCAACAGTGCGGGGACATGGGAGGGGTGCGGGACTTGGCGCAAAAACTTTCCCCATGCGGGGACAGGCTGGAAAAGCGGAAATATTCCAATGTCGGTGGGAGTATGAATCAAAAGTCGCCTTTTTTAAGGGGTTCAACATTTGAAAAAGAGCTGAAACCTAAAAAATACAAAAAACAAAATCATTTCCAATATCCAAATTCAAGAATTTAAAGATATTGGAAATTGGGGAAAAATTTCGTATTCAAATTCAGAAAGCTATTCTGATTGGTCGGCAAAAAACCGGCCCAATCAAAATAGGAGCGACGTGAAATTTAAAAACCTAGGGGGAAGGATTGCCCAATCAAAAATCAAAGGGGGACGTTAAAAAATACAGTAAAAATGCTGAAAAAGAGCTGATTGGTTAGTACCGGGATTGGTAGCTCAGCCCAATTCGAATAGGGAAAAAGACCCATTCTAGCTATAGAAGTTTAGACCAATCAAATCCACGGGGGATAATTCAAAATAAGTAAAAAGAAGAAAAAGAGCTGATTGGCTGACTAGGGGGGGTTTGGCATCCCGCCAATCAGAGGGGTACTTCTATGTAGTCAATGGAGAGATGGGCGCAATGCAATCTCGGCGCTCGGGCCCCCTGGGGGCATGAATTTTTAATTAAAAAAATTTTTTTTTAAAGTGTAAAAAATTATCAGAAAAAAGGCGAACCCTTCTTTCAAAAAAAGCAGTTAAAAACCCGAAAAAGTTTGTCCCGAGGGGGCCCTTACATGGGAATTCATAGAGGAATCGGGGAAAATTACGTAATTAAAATTGTTTAGTATTCTCTTTGGTGGGCAAACCAGCCAATCAGAATGGAGCGAAAAGCCCATTATACCTATGGAAAAGTTTGGGACCAATCAGAATAGGAGGGGGAAATTTTCCCATTTTTTAAACAACAAATGGGGGAAAAATTTGGAAAAACCAAATAAAAATCAAGGCGGGAAGTTCAAAAAAAAGTAAAAAGCAGAAAGTCTGATTGCTGAGGGGGGGTTTGGCCCCACCCCAATCAGGCGGAGCTTTCCCCTTAAGTCTATGGGAAGGGCGCTCTGAAATTGGCGTTAGGCCTTTATGGAAGATGAAAAAAAAATTTTTTTAAGTTAAAACTTCTGAAAAAACAGGCCGAAATCAAATATAAGACTACGAATTGTCCGAGTGTATATAAAATGATAATAATATGGGGGTAAAGAAAAAAAAAATTAAAAACAATAAAATTGTTTATTTTTTATTTTCGTTTACAAGGATCAATTTTAAAGGGTGGAACAAAAAAGAAATAAACTTTTTTATTGATTTTAAAATTTTTTTTTTTTTTACCCCATATTATTATTTATTTTATTACAATCGGGGGCAACTTGTAGTTTATAATTTGATTTCGGCCTGTACGTTTATTTAGTTGCATTAGAAAACCCATAGGAGCGTCGCCGCTCTCCCCCTTGGGCCAAATAAGGCGCCTCTTTTAACTTAGCCAAACATGAGGGCTCAGAATTTCTTTTCCCCATAGAAAATTTTGAGAAATAGCCCGCTCTGATTGGCTAAGCTGGAGAGCCCCGCCCCCTTCAACCAATCAGCTCATTTTTGCATTTTTAATGTATTTTGAAATGTCCCGCCTTTGAATTGATTGGTCAATTTTTCTCCAAGGATTAATGGGGCTTGTGCTCCTTTTGATTTGGGCAATTCTCCCTAGGTTATAATGGGACATTGTCGCTCCCATTTTTTTATTTGGCTGGTTTATGCCGACCCAAGAGAAAGCTTTAAAAAAATTTTTAATTACTGATTTCCGGCGATTCTCTCTATTGCAATTCCCTTGTGCGCGGTCTCGGCGACAAAGCGTTGTTCGGGTTTTTTAAAATGTTTATTGTAAAGAAGGGTTCCCCTTATCTGATAATGTTTTACACTTAATAAAAAAATTTTTTTTATTATACTTCATGCCACGGCGCTGAGACGAGTTTTAGAGCGCCCCTCTCTCCATGAAATAAAAAAAATGGGAGGGGGAAAAAGAAGTAAAAGGACTTTTTTTTTGCGGGTTTTGATTGGGGCTTTGGGGGCCCATTTATCCAAGCCAACCCGCTAGCTCAGCCAATAGCTCTTTTCTGTTTTTTATGTATTTTTAATTATCCCGCCCTGGATTCTGATTGGTCAATCCTTCCCTAGGTTTTAATGGTTCACTGTCGCTTATTCTGATTGGCCCGGGTTTTTGCACCCCTGAGAATAGTTTCAAATTTGAATTAGTATTTTTCCGCAATTTCCCAAAATCATAATTCTTGATATTGCGCCGTTCTAGAGTTTTTGGAAAATGTTTTTTTTTTTTTTTAATTATTTTATTTTTAATTGGGGCCTCTTTTCTGCCCCACTTTTTTGCCTTTATAAAGGCAATTTTTTTAGGAATTTTTTACTCCTGCTGCACGAGCGGGCGCCGAGTTTTTCTGTCGCAAAATCTTCTATTTTTCCTCCATTTTTCCGAACCTGCTTAAATTTCGCCCCGCGGGGTTTTTGGGGACCAAAAAAAAAACCCGGTCTGCCTGCCCGGGGAAAACTGCCGAGCGCTGCATTGCGCCTCGCTTTGCCGACTCCCCTTTTCCGTACAGGGCCTCGGATTTTTTTCGGGCGGGCCGGCCCCGCCCCCCGGGAAAACGCCTACCCCGCCCCACACCCACCCCCATTTCCCCCCCCCTTAAATGCGGGGGCGACGCAAAAAGTGGCGAACACTGGCCTAACACTGAACCCCCCGGTCCGACGGGGGGTTTCGGGCCGGGGGGGCCCCAGAAATTACCCCAAAAAAAACAGGTAAAAACCCCGATCTTACTGTCCCCCAAAAGGGGAAAATTTTGTGCTTTAAATGCTAATTATCAAAAAAGATTCAAATTTTTCCAGCCCTCTAAATCCCCCCAATTGTCAGGCTTGATTGATATCCCTACTTCACTAAAAAGCCCCCTTTTCCCGGGAAAATCCCCCCGTTCCCTTGGGTACCCCCCTTTTTTTTAAAATAAGCTAAAAGGAAAAAAAGGAGGACCCAGCCCCAAACAAAGGGGAATTTATTTCCCCTTTTAAAAAGTCACACCCAACTGACCCTTGAAATTTAAATGGGAAAGATAAAAAACCCAAGCCAGTTAATCATCTACAGACAGCTGTTTTTGAGTACCCTGCTCAGCATTTTATCAGTGCAGCGCAGAGTAGTGGCTGTCTATCTAGGGGGGTTTAGTCGTAACTCAAAAGGGGTAAAGTACCTCATTGGAGAAAAGCACCTTGAATGTACCAGGGTTTTGGTGTGGGGAAACTTAAAAAACCGGAATGTTTTGCACTGATGAGTGGAAAGCACCCGAACAGATGTCTTTAAAAGGGAAAACGGGGCTTGGTTTTAAAAAATTGTCTCACTATAGACAATGCAAAAAATACCAAAAATTCCAAAGTAAAAAAAAGGACTCGAAATATTTACAAAAATCCACGTTACAGAATCCTCTATAAAACTTAACCTTTATTAATCAAAAAAGATAAAAAAATATATATTTATTTTTTTTTGATTAATAAAGGTTAAGTTTTATAGAGGATTCTGTAACGCGGGGGTATTTTTCACTATTAAAATACTTTATTACATATCGGTAGGATACAACATTGATTTTAGATAGGTAGGGGTCCCAGGGCCGTTTTAACAGCATTATGAGCCCCATGGCAAAGAAGTGCTCTGGGTCCTGCCCAAGCACATGAAAAACCAAAAACCAGGGCATGCCTGTAATCAAACCCCCCCTTTGGTTTTCAGCGCTTTCCCCAATGACATCTTGTAGGTTGCAGGTCTAAAGCACTATGCCACCAAAAAGACTTATTGGTAGGGCAGGGAACCAATGACTCCCTTCACCGCCATGTATTCAATTGTGCTTCAAACAGAGTGTAATAATTAATAATATTAAAGTTTAAATGACCAAGGGTTCTGGAGAAGGGGGCTGGAAAAATTTTTTAGATTTTAAATTTAAAATAACCCAAATCAAAAGGATCAGGAATTTTTGGGAAGGGTCTGGATACATTTTTTAGATGTAATAATATTAAAAAGTTACATGACCAGGGTTTGGGAAGGGGTCGGGTACCCTTTCTAGATGTAATAATAAAAAGTTATAGTGACCAAAGGGTTCTGGGAAAGGGTTTTGGATACATTTTTGATGTAAAATAAAAACCAGTTATATTTACCAGGGTTCCCGGGAAGGGTCTTGGGTAATTTCCCCAAAATGTAATAATAAAACAAGTTTTGAATTCCGGAAATTTTGGAAGGGAAAGGGGTTTGGGTTTCATTTTAATGTAAAAAAATAAAAAAGTTTTTAGTGGCAGGGATTCTGGGGAAAGGGGGCTGGATACATTTCTAGATGAATTATATAAAATTACAGGACCGGGTTTCTGGAGAAGGCGGGGAACATTTCAGATTAAAAATATAACAAGTTCTAGTGCCAGGTTTCGGAAAGGGTCTATACATTTCTAGATGTAATAATAAACAATTTAAAGTGCTGGGATCGGGAGAAGGTCGGATACTTTTTAAAAATTAATAATTAAAACAGTTTAGTACCAATTCTGGAAAGGGTCTGGATCCATTTTTAATTAATAATATAACGGTTATGGGAGCGGGATCGGAGAAGGGTTTTTGAATCCGGGGTTTTATTCGTTTTCCAGATTGAATCGGGAAGGAATTTCTTCCCTAAAAGGGGGACAATTTTGGTTTCTCCCTCATTGGTTTGCCTTCCCGATCAACACTATGGGACAATAGGCTAACTGGTGGACGCCACCCTTTTTTCCCCGAAAAACTATGAACACTGTATGTAAGAGCCGGTCTTTTACTTCCTGCCAAAGGCAGAATAAAAAGTGATAACATGGCAGCCATAGAAGTCTTCATTAGGTTTCCAGCTGCCATGGCAACCAATTGGCATCACGCGATTAGGGTTAAAGTATGTTCATACAGCATATTTGCAGGGCATACTTGAAATTGCACTACAATGCGCCTGAAGTACACCCCGTAAATACAATAAATCATAGCACTAGTTGAGTGCTATGTTAAACCGGCGATTCCCAAAGAAATGGGAGGCGGGCTGTTGTATGTTTAAAGGCAGCGGGCCACATATATTTTTCAACCAGGCACATTGCAGTGTGCACAGTACGCGCCACAATACCCATGAACAGCGGGGACCGAGCCGCTCCATTCCCTGTATTCAGCAGGTGTCGGCTTAAAACAAGACAGCACCCGCGGCGTATATATAAATATATCCCTTTATTAAATGCTGAAAGGGGTTAATTTTAAAATTCAATACGTTAAATAAAAAAAAAACGGAATGGGGGGAAGAGAAAAAAAACGAATCTGGGACCAGTTGAAAAATTTTAACCTTCTACCCTTTCCAGAGTCAAATATCAGCGTAAGAACAATGTAAAGCCGGCACCAAGGTTAAAGTTATACCGTGGGGATCACAATTACATTTGTCAGAAAATAAAAGATCTTAAAAAGTCAAGTTTTGCACAAGGGGTTTTCAAGAGCTGCAAAACACATAGGCCACAAAAACCCCTTTGAAAGGGAAACTGCATAATCATAGTTTTTCTCCGCAATGGCCCTACAGGGCCTAGAGCCGGGCTAGCTACGGGGGGTGAAAGGGGTGCATTTTCCGCTACCAGGCCCGCACCAGAGGGCCCCAAAAGCCCTTCCACATAAGAGAACCACAATGTAAAGGGCACATGTACTGACCCCCCTTTAACTTTTTGCACAAAGACCCAAAGCTTAAAATTTTACCCTCTGGCTAAGTTTTACATGGGGGCCATTATATGCACTTCATGTGATCCTCAATATAGCTTCCAGGGGTGTAACTATAGCTAAACAGCTGCTATAGACCTAAAGGTTTATGGGGCCCACATGGGTTTCAAGAACTTTACACCTTCTTGGGGGAAAACCCCGTGGTCAGTATCTATTTTCTACACTACTATGTGGGTTTTTCTGATACATGGTTGACATTTAAAAACCAAAAAGGGGGTATGGGGGGGGACTCCCCCCTCGAGCTTGCTCCATATGCAGCAGGGGGTGGGAGCTCTCCCGCTCCTTCCCACGGGTTTTCCCTGAGAAGGTCTATTTGGCCAAAAACGTGATTATTTTTTTTCTATGAATCCTCTTTTCACTATTACTCTTAAAAGGGGATTGACTTTGGATATACTTTTTTGTACAATAAATCATTCTTCAACTGCATAAGGGGTCTGTATTACAGGTTCCAAATTTTTACATCCCAACATGGGGAAAAAGCCGACCCGATCCCTGCTGATAATACTTTAGAAAGGATGTGACTTCGGCATGTTCTAATAGGAAAGTGCCATGCACATTCCTCCCTCCCATCGCCCCTTCCTAATTTAATTGCGGAGTGACAATCAGTTACCATGGCAACCGGAAGCCTCTTGCAGGCTTCCGTAGCTGTCATGTTGGTACACCTATTAAAACCCTTTCATAGCCCATAGGCAGTGTGTTATAGGTAATGAATGAAAAGCCTATATATGGCAGTAGAAGAGTACTGCCGTATATAGGACAAGCGATCTCGCCTATAGTGGTGAAAGTACCCAAAGGGACTAGTATTAAAGTTGAAAAAAAAAAAAAAATAAATAAATATTAAAAGTTCAAATCCCCCCTTTCGCCATTTTACAAATAAAATTAAAAAAAGAAAGTTACACATAATCGTTATTCGCCGCGTCTGATCTATGAAAAGAGAACATAATTTATCCACTACACTGAACACCGTAGAAGAAAAAAAAAATTCCAAATGCCAAAATTGTGGCTTTTTTGGTCATTATGTGGTTGCAAAAAATTGGAATAAAAGGCGATCAAAAAGTCACATGTATCCCTAAGTGGTACCAATAAAAACTACTCTTCATCCTGCAAAAAATGAGCCCTCACTCTGGCCCATAGGTGGAAAAACCCCAAAAATTATTTGGTTGCAGAAATTGCCATTTCAGCAAAAGAAATTTAAAATAGAATTTTTTTAGAGTACTAAAACAAAATGAAACCTCTACAAATTTGCTATCCCCAAAAATTATATTGACCTGTAAAACGGGTCTGATGGAGAAAGGAGTTTGTAGCAGGCACCGACGGGTGACTCGGGGTCCCTATTCTAGTGCGCACCCCACTCTTTCTTTCCTTAAAAGTCTTGGGAGGCAGGATCTAAGGGGTGTGGTTTTCAGGTTGCTCTTAGAAAAAATATACACCTCCTTTGATCACCTGATCTCCTGGGCTCTACACATAGAGTATGTAGAGATATAGATGCTTTGAATAGAGCAATGGGCACTTCTGCTTTATTGAAAGTCCATGGGACTGATGGAGGTAGGTGAGTGCTGCAGGGACGGATGGGGGATTCAGGGGTCCTGTTTTAGCAAGGGGAAGGTGGGGAACTTAGGGACTCCCAGCAATCAGATATTTTTTTTACCTACCCTGTGGACAGTTGATAGAAGTCAATGGTGGAGGTTATTCTTATTGTGCCAAGGGGCCTATATTGAATGCTTTGCCCATTTTCTTAGTTTTCCCAGTTCTTTGCTTTTTAGAGCAGCAGTTTGCACTTCAGAGCTGCTCTTCTCCATAGTAATTAATAGGAGATAAAGTGTTTTACCTTCTTATTCTTGCCATTTCTAGTTTATGTGTCTGAAGCAATGAACTGTGGGGGCAATTCCTTCATTGGTCTCTACTGCAGTCACATAAGTAAAGCTGGTCTCTTCTAACTTTATTCTAGCCACTCAGTCCCAATTTCTTCCAGAAAATAATTTTTTTTATTCTTTTATTTGATCAGTAAATCTCAATGATTGCAATGTTACTATGGCTAGCTTTTTCTATCACATTTGTTAGTATTATATGTAAGTAGTAAATGTTTAACCTTAGCGTCATTACATGCCTGAATCAAAGGCACAATTTAAAGCCCCAGATTTGTATTCTACTATAGAGCCTATTTCATTTCAATGTTTTTCGGGAGAGGAAGCAGGAGCTCATATAACAGTATTCTCAGCATTTGTTTTATCTGGAGTGCATCCAACCAGGTCACTGTCCTAGAGATCTAAGAGGAAACTTCAGCTGTCTGCAATAAATTGAGAATTAAAGGGAGAGGATGTGGAAAATTACATATGCAAAACATCCCTCGAGTTCTCTAACCAACCGGTGCTAAAGAAATTTGGAAGCAAAATCAGGAGTCTATCTTCACTCAGTCTTCTTAATTGGTGCCCAGAAGCTGATTGAGGGGTAAAAAGATTGCCCTTTTGCAGATCCTCCCAGGCGGAGACAAGGATAAGCCCTGCCCATTCCAAATGCATTGTGTTACATGGAGATCCTCCCAGGCGGAGACAAGGCTAAGCCCCGCCCATTTCAATGCATTGTTTTACATTTAGATCCTCCAAGCCAGAGACCAAGCTAAGCCCTGCCCATTACAAAGCATTGTTTTATATGCAGATCCTCCCTGGTGGAGACAAACCTAAGCCCTGCCTGTTCCAAATGCATTGTATTACATGCACATCCTCCCAGGTGGAGACCAAGCTAAGGCATGCCCATTTCAAATGTATTATTTTATATACAGATCCTCCCAGCTCGGGACCAAGCTAGGCCCTTTCTGTTCCAAATGCATTGTTTTACATTGAGAACCTCCCAGGCATAGACAAGGCTAAGCCCTGACCATTACCAAATGCATTGTTTTACATTGAGAACCTCCCAGGCATAGACTAAGATAAGCCCTGACCATTACAAATGCATTGTTTTACATTGAGAACCTCCCAGGCATAGACAAGGCTAAGCCCTGACCATTACAGATGCATTGTTTTACATTGAGAACCTCCCAGGCATAGAAGAGGCTAAGCCCTGACCATTACAAATGCATTGTTTTACATTGTGAACCTCCCATGCATAGACGAAACTAAGCCCTGACCATTACAAATGCATTGTTTTACATTGAGAACCTCCCAGGCATAGACGAAGCTAAGCCCTGACCATTACAAATGCATTGTTTTACATTGAGAACCTCCCAGGCATAGACGATGCTAAGCCCTGACCATTCCAAATGCATTGTTTTACATTGAGAACCTCCCAGGCATAGACGAAGCTAAGCCCTGACCATTACAAATGCATTGTTTTACATTGAGAACCTCCCAGGCATAGACGAAGCTAAGCCCTGACCATTACAAATACATTGTTTTACAAGCAGAACCTCCGAGGCAGAGGCGAAGCTAAGCCCTGACCATTACAAATGCATTGTTTTACAAGGAGAACCTCCGAGGCAGAGACGAAGCTAAGCCCTGACCATTACAAATGCATTGTTTTACATGTAGATCATCCCAGGCAGAGACGAAGCTAAGCCCTGACCATTACATATGAATTGTTTTACATGCAGATCATTATCAGCACAAAGAGGGTCAAACTGAATGGAGACACCAGTGTGAACAGATAAAACAGGATCCACCAGTCACAAGAGGAGATAGTCACAGTTCACCCTTTCACCTCCCTGCACAGTGACTTCTTCTCAGGTCACAGAGCATGACTAGAAAACTCTCTTATAGAAGTCAATGGGACTGAGTCAGTCTCCTATGTGCATGAAGCTAGAGTAAGGCATCTCTCTGACTGCTGTTGAAGCAGTGCAAGCAAGGCCTAGTGGCCAAAGTGAAAACTGCAGGACTTAAGAATGATTAAAATATATTGAAAGTGATATGGAAAGAAAAAAAAAAAATATTCCTATAAATGTGTTTAACATAAAAATGGGACTTAAAAAATTAGTAATTTTTTGATGACACATCTCCTTTAAGATGTTTTTTTCCCCTCTTGAGGAGATAGTGGGCTCCTCTCGTGATGTCAGGGCTCTGCTATGTGCTATAAGCCATCTAGGGGAGTGTTCACACGGCCTCTTTTGAGACATAGTTTTGTGCATTTTTTCAGGGATAATTTCACTGCAATATGTGCCAAAATACACCCCAAACAATGTACACTGCACTTCTCATAGAGCACTATGTAAAATCCGCGCTGTCACTCAGATGACGCGCGTTTTATGCTCGTTTTTATGCACGAGAATTGACATAGAGCATATATGTGTCGTCAAGTAGTAAAGTATAAATGAAAGCTCTGTGCCTCTGGCCATTTCACATGCATTTAACATGAAAATGAGCGCCGTTAACGGCGCGTACCTGTGCACACCATAAAACCACCATGTGAACCCGGCCTTAGTTGTCATCCCTTGCTACACTACTTTCCATATTCCCAACATCATAGAAGCACTTAGGAAGAAACTGCAGCTGCATCTCCCTCCTCTCCCATCCCGCCTGTGCTATATTTAAAGGGCTTTTCTCACTATGCTGTTTCACAGAGCCACAGCCAGCCTCAGACTCACACTTCCTGGTCAGATTGTGGGTGGTTCTATAGCAGTGACTGGTCAGCTCTGCTATTCCTAGCTGTTCCTGTTACAATGACATGACTGCAGGAGATTTATGCTTAAACGCTTAGAACTTTCCATTAAAGGGGTTTTCTCACCATGCTACGTCACAGCCGGCTTCAGACTCACACTTCCTGGTCAGGTTGTAGGTGGTTTTATAGAAGAGATTGGCATATTCCTAGCTATTCCTGTTACAGTGACATGAGTGCATGAGAATTATTCTGTACTAAACAAAGCTACAGAGCTCCAAGGAGTGAACAAGCTAATAAACAAGTGTTAATCAAATGTGAACAAGCTAATCTTGTTAGAGATAAAAACTCTGCTCCGTCTAACTATGGTGATGTCCCTCCCTGCTCGCTGTCTAATTAGGAAGGAAGATATGGAAGTAACCTAGAGGCACTTGTGTGCACTCACAGCAGATAAAAACTCTTATTTCCTGTCCAGGGCAATATCAAAAGATCAATGTATTTAGTAAACGTCTTTGTTTACCAGTGTTGAAAGCGAATCATTGTAGTTAGAAAATCCCTTTAATGTTTTACACTTCATGGATTTTTGGGGGACTGGGGAGATATATGAACATTTACAAATAGCAACAGGCAGGGAATGAGAACTACCAGCTTAAAGGGGTTTTGCCACGATGTAATGTTGACGTGGGATCCTCCAAAATGGGTATTTAATCACTTTTCTAAATTTATGTGATTACAAAAAGTGAAGCCTGTGAGAGCTACAGCCTGACTAAGATTCCCTTAGTTTCCTGAAAGTTTACATTAGACACGACCAGGAGCTGATCTGCTTGTGTGTTTGCACTTCTTATCTGATTACAGGGAACATGAAGGAGCTTGCAGAAAATGCAGTGTATGAGGCTGTCTGCTGTATAGCGAATCCACTGGTTGTAATGTAATTATTTGAGTAAACTTTGCAGACGCTCCCTGCTTCCTCGCTCTCTGCTCAGCCCCCTCCCTCTACCCCCCATAACGCTGAATGCTTTGTTTATCTTCTCTCCTGAGCAGATAAGAGATAAGGAACTCACTTCGTGGCAAAACCCCTTTAATGTATTGCAAAGTTTCATACATTTGCAGAAGAGAAAAAAAAGTATAAAAAAAAAAAAAGTCACTCTCCGTGAAAACGTCTACTTCTTATCCCCCCTAGAGTCCATTAGACAGTTCTGACTCTCTCATCCACTGCCGGTTCAGAGAAGAACAGTTTAACACTGCTCCCTGTGCCCATCACTGGAGAGTATCATCACCGGTGGTTATAAAAATAACCAGGTGTCTGAAGGGAAAATTACACCTTAGCAGCGAGAAAAAAACTCCATTTTACGGATCATCAGTAACAACGTGAACCTGGGATGGAAGAGTAGAACCAGAAATGGAGGTAGCAGGAGAGAAGCGGACTGCTGTGTAACAGAGGAACATTTACATAAAGGGGTGCTCCCACCAGAGACTTTGATGGTGTATTGATAGGATAAACTATCAAAGTCTGTTACAAGCGGGTCCCACCTGATGGCCTTAAATTTATCTCAGGAACTATGACTATCTGTTCTATGGGAGTTCCCAGTACAGGGAAGCGCTGTGTTCTCTCCATTCTGTTCTATGGGAGTTCCCAGTACAGGGGAGCGCTGTGTTCTCTCCATTCTGTTCTATGGGAGTTCCCAGTACATGGAAGCGCTGTGTTCTCTACATTCTGTTCTATGGGAGTTCCCAGTACAGGGGAGCGCTGTGTTCGCTCCATTCTGCTCTATGGGAGTTCCCAGTACAGGGGAGCGCTGTGTTTTCTCCATTCTGTTCTATGGGAGTTCCCAGTACAGGAGAGCGCTGTGTTCTCCATTCTGCCCTATGGGAGTTCCCGGTACAGGAGAGCGGTGTGTTCTCCATTCTGTTCTATAGGAGTTCCCAGTACAGGGAACGCTGTGTTCTCCATTCTGCTCTATGGGAGTTCCCAGTACAGGGAAGCGCTGTGTTCTCTCCATTCTGCTCTATGGGAGTTCCCAGTACAGGGGAGTGCTGTGTTCTCTCCATTCTGTTCTATGGGAGTTTCCCTTACAGGGGAGTGCCGTGTTTTCTCCATTCTGTTCTATGGGAGTTCCCAGTACAGGGGAGCGCTGTGTTTCTCCCATTCTGTTTCTATGGAGTTTCCCAGTACAGGGGAGTGCGCTGTGTTCTCTCCATTCTGTTCTATGGGAGTTTCCCAGTACAGGGGAGCGCTGTGTTTTCTCCATTCTGTTCTATGGCAATTCCCAGTACAGGTGAGCGCTGTGTTATCCATTCTGTTATATGGGAGTTCCCAGTACAGGGGAGCGCTGTGTTTCTCCATTCTTCTCTATGGGAGTTCCCAGTACAGGGGAGCACTTGTTCTCTCCATTCTCGTTCTATGGGAGTTCCCAGTACAGGGGAGCACTCTGTTCTCTCCATTCTGTTCTATGGGAGTTCCCAGTACAGAGGAGCACTGTGTTCTCCATTCTGTTCTATGGGAGTTTCCAGTACAGGGAGCGCTGTGTTCTCCTTTCTGTTCTATGGGAGTTCCCAGTACAGAGGAGCGCTGTGTTCTCCATTGTGTTCTATGGGAGATCCCAGTACAGGGGAGCGCTGTGTTCCCTCCATTCTGTTCTATATAAATTCCCACTACAGGGGAGCGCTGTGTTCTCCATTCTGTTCTATGAGAGTTCACAGTGCAGGGGAGCGCTGTGTTCTCCATTCTATTCTATGGGAGTTCCCAGTACAGGGGAGCGCTGTGTTCTCTCCATTCTGCTCTATGGGAGTTCCCATTACAGGGGAGCGCTGTGTTCTCTCCATTCTGCTCTATGGGAGTTCCCAGTACAGGGGAGCGCTGTGTTCTCTCCATTCTGTTCTATATAAATTCCCACTACAGGGGAGTACTGTATTCTCTCCATTCTGTTCTATGGGAGTTCCCACTACAGGGGAGTACTGTATTCTCTCCATTCTGTTCTATGGGAGTTCCCAGTACAGGGGAGCGGATTGTTCGGAATGTACCCTGAATTCTCATAGAACAGACCGATTCGGCAAGCCTGACCGATTCTCCATTCTGAACCAATCCTTTCTGGGACCCGTTCCCAAGAGAGGTGCAGGTCCCAGACATATTCTATCAATACTTCCTCAAAGAGCGACATAGGACCACTCCTTTAAAGTGAAACTTGGGCTAATTTTCATAATTAATACAATGAAGCCACTTGGCTAATTAAACCTCCAGGGCTCTCACTTTTGTCTTTAAATGTAAGTTCAGGAGGTGCTGTATACAACAAAGGTCCCAAACACCAGAAGAAATAACAACTACTGCCACATGTTACAAGGCTGTACAGCAGTAGTTGCCAAAATGACCACTTATCTTCAACATCACATGTATGTACGGGGCTGCGGCAGTATTCTGGAGTCCTTTCAGCCCAAAAACTGGCGCACTCCAAAATTAGGCGAATTATGGCACTTTGTAATGCGCTCAAGATGTGGGGGCGTTCTGGAGGCGTTGCACCTCAACCGTATGATTCTACACATTTATGACTGGAGGACGGCAAAACTAGGCTCAAGTTATAAGTGGTCTACCTGAGCCTGAGTTGACGTTTTGGAGCTAGAAAGTTGCATTAGAACAGGTTCATAAATTCAGGCTCATTCTACACTACTAATGTGCACAGTAAAATTGACGTCTGGGCGACAAAATTCATACATGTCGCCCTTAGTGCTCATCAAATAGAACCATTTCAGTTATTGCACCACTTGGTCTGTCCAAACCACCACCAAACCACCACCAGTATGGTGGCTCAGCGCTTAGCACAGTGCAGCAGGGTGGCTCCGCGCTTAGCACAGTGCAGCAGGGTGGCTCCGCGCTTATAGCACAGTGCAGCAGGGTGGCTCAGCGCTTAGCACAGTGCAGCAGGGTGGCTCAGCGCTTAGCACAGTGCAGCAGGGTTGCTCCGCGCTTTGCACAGTGCAGCAGGTGGCTCAGCGCTTAGCACAGTGCAGCAGGGTGGCTCAGCGCTTAGCACAGTGCAGCAGGGTGGCTCAGCGCTTAGCACAGTGCAGCAGGGTGGCTCAGTGCTTAGCACAGTGCAGCAGGGTGGCTCAGCGCTTAGCACAGTGCAGCAGGGTGGCTCAGCGCTTAGCACAGTGCAGCAGGGTGGCTCAGCGCTTAGCACAGTGCATCAGGGTGGCTCAGCCCTTAGCACAGTGCATCAGGGTGGCTCAGCGCGTAGCACAGTGCAGCAGGGTGGCTCAGCGCTTAGCACAGTGCAGCAGGTGGCTCAGCGCTTAGCACAGTGCAGCAGGGTGGCTCAGTGCTTAGCACAGTGCAGCAGGGTGGCTCAGAGCTTATCACAGTGCAGCAGGGTGGCTCAGCGCTTAGCACAGTGCAGCAGGGTGGCTCAGGGCTTAGCACAGTGCAGCAGGGTGGCTCAGCGCTTAGCACAGTGCAGCAGGGTGGCTCAGTGGCATAGTTCAATTCCCAACAAGAACAACAATTGCAAGGAGCTTTAATGTCCTGCCTGCGTTTGTGTGGTTTTCCTCTGGTTTCTGCCCACACTCCAAAAACACACAAATAGGTTAATCTCTCATTTAGATTGTGAGCTCCAGTAGAGTCAGGGAACATGTTGATAACTGCCCATACACAGGGTCCAACTGGCCCACCAGACGATCATCTAGTTGGCTTAGGTTCTGACACAACAATGGGCTACAAATGTGCAGCAGAAGAGAACTCTATTTGGAGGCAAATGGCTATTTGGTTCAGCTTCTTCTGAGATGATCAACAAACAGGACTGGCCCACAGGGGAGCAGGGGAAACCACTGGTGGGCCTCTGGTAATGACTAAAGTCTGGCAGGTTTTTTTTAGGAAGAAAGATAGAAAAAGAGAGGCAGAAGCAAGATGCCGCGTACAAGAGTCATGTATAGAATGAGATCCACTGGTGGGTCCCAAGAATTAACTCCACTGGTGGTCCCCAGAATCAATTCCACTGGTGGGCCCCAAGAATCAACTCCACTGGTGGGCCCAAGAATCAACTACCAATGTGGCCCCAAGAAACAACTCAGCAGGGGGGCCCCAAGAATCACCTCAACTGGTGGGCCCCAAGAATCATCTCCACTGGTGGGCCCCAAGAATCAACTCCACTGGTGGGCCCCAAGAATCAACTCCACTGGTGGGCCTCAGGAATCAACTCCACTGATGGGCCTCAAGAATCAACTCCACTGGTGAGGCCCCAAGAATCATCTCCACTGGTGGATTCCAAGAATCAACTCCACTGGTGGTCCCAAGAATCAACTCCACTGGTGGGCCCAAGAATCCATTCCACTGGTGTGCTCCAAGAATTGACTCCACTGGCAAGCTGTGAGAATCAACTCCACTGATAGGGCCCAAGAATCAACTCCACTGGCGGGGCCCAAGAATCAACTCCACTGGTGGTCCCAAGAATCAACTCCACTGGTGGTCCCAAGAATCAACTCCACTGGTGGTCCCAAGAATCACCTCCACTGGTGTCCCCAAGAATCATCTCCACTGGTGGGGCCTAGGAATCCATTCCACTGGTGTGCTCCAAGAATCGACTCCACTGGCAAGCTGTGAGAGTCAACTCCACTTCTGATGAAGCGCGGCTGTACGCGTGAAACGCGTCAAGTACTTTTTATGTTTGTGTTTTTAATTTTGTCTCGGTAACACCGAGCCATTTTTAAGAATAAAAGAACTCTTTTAATGAAAAGCCTATAGCCTGGGCTTTCTTCTGTCACACGTGCGCCGGGTCCATCTTTTTTCTTCCTTTCTTTGGCAATTTTTCTCCTACCGGTTATCCGTACGGAGTTATAGAGACCAGCGGCTGCCGTAGTAAGGGCTACGGGGTACAAATAGCCCTGTAAGCGCTTATGAGTGTTGTGCCTCTAAATTAATAGCGCAACACCCAAAGGTGAGAAGTTTACCTTCCGTTATTACTCACTCGTAATTTACAATATAACACTATTGTGCGCCCCCTCTTTTCTTTTTTCTGTTTGCATATAAGTCAACTCCACTGATAGGGCCCAAGAATCAACTCCACTGGTGGGGCCCAAGAATCAACTCCACTGGTGGGGCCAAGGAATCCACTCCACTGGTGGACCCTAAGAATCAACTCCAATGGCGAGCTGTGAGAATCAACTCCACCGACAGGGCCCAAAGATCAACTTCACTGGTTGGCCCCAAGAATCAACTTCACTGGGGGGGCCCCAGACACCCTGGTCCAACAAATCAACACATAACCCATTTGGTCTTATCGATTATATAAGATGTGTGTGAGATGATAGCAACGGTTACAATGTCATTAAAAGTGGACTCACATGTTATATATAGATGGAGGTGGACTCTCACGACCATCTCCTCTGGTGGACCCAATGAACCACAGTTGGACACTACCCTTACAACATGTCATTCTGGTTTCCAACATCCCAATGGTCAAGAACACAAGTCTTGGAAGGTCATTCTTGAAGGAAACTAGAAGGTATTGATAGCTTGAAGGACATTAAAACAACTCGTGCCTAATGTTGTTCCCAGTCCAATTATATTGTAGCCAAGATAATTGGCTTAAAGGGGTTTTCTCACTACAATAATTAGCTTTCAACATGTCGGGAAAGGTAAGTGAATACTTTTACTAAATACATTGCTCTTTTGATTTTGCTCTGACTGCACACAAGTGTCTCTAGGTTACCATCTATCTCCTCTTCCTGATTACAAAGAGAGCAGGGAGTGACGTCACCATGGATGGACGGAGCAGAGTCTTTATCTCTAAAAAGATTAGATTATTTACCTTTACAAGGTCTGTAGCCTTGTTTACGACAAATTAAATCTCCTGCACTTATGTCTCTGTAATATATCACATAGGAATAACAGAGCTGATCTGCCAATCACTGCTATAGAACCACCCACAGCCTGACCAGAAAATGTGAGTCTGAAATTGGCTGTGTGAAACAACATGGTGAGAGCATGGTGAGAGCACCCCTTTAATCATTTGGGGGTAAAGGGAACCCATCGGTGACCTCCGTATAGGCTTAACCTGGTGGTCGGATCAGTGAGTAAATGCACAGTACATACCGTCATCCTGTTCTCTAGTATAAGAGTCTTTCTATCACTTCACTGTGTATGTTCTTATGGTGAGATCGGAGAAAGGGAAGCGTGACTTTTCGCTCCGACCAGACATTAAGTTATCATTTGATGAACCATCTGGCGATCACACAAGCTCACCAGCAAATACAGTGTACGCTTCTCGCGCCAATTAAGTGTGATATATTGTTTTATATACACTTATTCAGAGCAATGGGAAATTGAACTGTGACAGATGTCTCGGCAATGAGCCGCTGCTCTCGTTGAATTGAGGGCACATAAACAAATTTACTGGAAACGAGCGGAGAAGACAACATTTGAGTCATGAAAGGCAAAGCTCAACCCGAAGACCCAAAGAATCCCCGACTAATGTCTCCTCTAGGTTGAATCAAAGCCGGTCACTATTTCACCCCGAGATATTCTGAGCCCCAATTCCTATTCTTGGTCCCAATTTTTTTTTTTTTTTTTTAAAAAAAGCTAAATTTGAGTGAAGCTCATAGAGAAGTATTTAACTTCGATTAAATGTAGACAGTGGAGTCACATTATTATGACCAGCAGCTAATATCCAGAGTCACCGGCGTGTGCAGTCTGGACAGCAGCTAGATCGGTGGGGAATGACTCAATAATGTCCTAGTTGTCACAGGTATCTGGAGCCGACTGCATCCCACAGCTGCTGGAGGAGCCATAGAGCCAACACCACCATCCAGGGGCCCCACAGCTGCTGGAGGAGCTATAGAGCCAACACCACAATCCAGAGACTCCCACAGCTGCTGGAGGTTTCATAGAGCCAACACCACCATCCAGAGACTCCCACAGCTGCTGGAGTCCATAGAGCCAACCCACATCCAGGGGCTCCCACGCTCTGGAGGAACCATAGAGCCAACACCACCATCCAGGGGCCCCACAGCTGCTGGAGGAGCCATAGAGCCAACACCACCATCCAGGGGCCCCACAGCTGCTGGAGGGTCCATAGAGCCAACACCACCATCCAGGGGCCCCACAGCTGCTGGAGGAGCCATAGAGCCAACACCATCATCCAGGGGCCCCACAGCTGCTGCAGGAGCCATAGAGCCAACACCACCATCCAGGGGTCCCACAGCTGCTGGAGGGGCCATAGAGCCAACACCACCATCCAGGGGCTCCCACAGCTGCTGGAGGGTCCATAGGGCCAACACCACCATCCAGGGACCCCACAGCTGCTGGAGGGCCATAGAGGCAACACCACCAATCCAGGGGCTCCACAGCTGCTGGAGGGGCCATAGAGCCAACACCACATCCAGGGGCCCCACAGCTGCTGGAGATGGATCATAGAGCCAAATCTCCCATCCGGGGGCTCCCAAGCTGCTGGAGGGCCATGAGCCAACCCCCACTACCCGGGGGCTCCCACAGTGTGGGGGGTCCATAGACCAACCCCACCACCAGGGGCCCACAGCTGGGGGGGGGGTGCCATAGAGACAACACCCCCATCCAGGGTCCCACAGCTGCTGGGGGGGGCCATAAGCCAACCACACCGGGGACTCCACAGCTGCTGGAGGGTCCATAGAGCAACACCACCATCCGGGGGCCCCACGCTGCTGGGGACCATGAGCCAACACCCCCACCCAGGGGCCCCCCAAGCTGTGGAGGAGCCTAGACCAAACCCCACCATCCCGGGGCCCCACAGCGCGGAGGGGCCATAGACCCAAAACCCCCCCACCCAGGGGCCCCCCAGCTGCTAGGACCCATAGAGCCAACCCCCATCCGGGGGGCCCCCCACAGTGCGGGAGGGGCCATAGAACACACCACCAGGGGGGTCCAAGTGGGGAGGGCCTAGCCCCAAACCCCATCCCAGGGGCCCCCAAGCTGCGGAGGGTTTTCATAGACCCAACACCCCACCCCGGGGGGCCCCCACATGGGGAGGGGCCATGACCCAACACCATATCCGGGGCCCCCACGCTGCTGGAGGGCCATGAGCCAACCCACCACCCAGGGGGCCCACAGCTGCTGGAGGGCCCATAACCCAACACCCCCATCCGGGGACCCCCACAGCTGTGGAGGGGCCATGAGCCAACACCACCTCCAGGGGCCCCCATATGGTGGAGGGGGTCCTTAAGCAAAAACCACCTCCGGGGCTCCCACAGCGCTGGAGGAGCCTAGAGCCAACCACCACCCGGGGGCCCACAGCGGGGAGGACCATAGAGCCAACCCACCACCGGGGGGCCCCACAGGCTGGAGGGTCCAAGAGCCAACACCACCTCAGGGGTCCATTAGGGTGGAGGGCCCCATAGAGCGAAAACCACCATCCGGGGGCTCCCACAGCTGTGGAGGGCCATAGAGCCAACACCCCCTCCTGGGGCTCCCACGCTGTGGAGCGACATAGAGCCAACACCACCACCCAGGAGGAACAGCTGCTGGGGGGCCCCATAACCCCAACACCCCCACCCAGGGGCTCCCTTAGGCTGGGGGGGCCATGAGCCAACACCCCCACCAGGGGTCCCATAGTGGTGGAGGGGCCCAAAGACCCAAACACACATCCAGGGGCTCCCACAGCTGCTGGAGGGGCCATAGAGCCAACACCATCATCCAGGGTCCACACAGACTTAAATGGAGTCTGGAGAATTAGGAGCCCAGGTAGTTTTTGGAAGTCTTGGTCCTGCTTTTCCAACCAATGCTGGACATGTCTAGCTGTGTGATATGTTGTATTGTCTTTTGAAAATCCAATACAACCCACGCGGATAAGTTTTTGGCCCAAAAGAATTTCACAAAAACTTCCCAGGGCCATAAAAGCTACCCCTAAATTTTTGTTCTTCCCCGCAAGGGTTTCAGTGTGTTTTTTTGTATTTTTGGGCCTACACTCCAACAACCCCCCCTCTCTTTGATGAAGCAGAAATGTATCATCGGGGAGATAACTTTTGCCAATCTTGGGGGTTAGTTCAAAACTCCCCAAAAATTGAAGCATTTTCTGCCAAAAAGAGGGGTTAGCAAGGTGCAGTGACTTTTTGCTCCAGGGCCCCTAACAGTAGGGGTTTGGAGGGCAGTGACATCTTTTGCTCCGGGCCCCATACACAGTAGGGGTTTGCAAAGTCAGTGACATCCGTCTGCGCCGGGCCCCCACACAGTAGGGTTTGAAGGGTGCAGTGACATCTGTCTGCCGGGGTCCCCTCACAGTAGGATTTAACGAGGTGCAGTGACATCCCTCTGCCCGGGCTCCCTACAAGTAGGTTAAAAAGGGTGCAGGACATCCCTGTCCCGGGCCCCATACACAATAGGGTTAGCAGAGGCAGTGACATCCGTCTGCTCGGACCAACACAGTAGGCGTTACAGAGGTGCAGTGACATCCGTCTGCTCCGGGCCATACACTCAGTAGGGTAAGCAGAGGTGCAGGATGACAAACGTCTCTCCGGAGCCCCAATACACAGTTGGTGTTAGCAGAGGTTGCAGTGACATCCGTTTCTGATCCAGGCCTGACATTACAACAGTGGGTTGTAGCAGAGTGCAGTGAGATCCGTTGCTCAAGGGGCCCCATACACATTGAAGGTTACGAGCAGAGGTTGCAGTGAACATCGTCTGATCCGGGCCCCATACACAGTAGGGTTAGCAGAGGTGCAGTGACATCATTCTGCTCCGGGCCCCATACACAGTAGGGTTAGCAGAGGTGCAGTGACATCCGTCTGCTCCGGGGCCCCATACACAGTAGGGTTAGCAGAGGTGCAGTGACATCCGTCTGCTCCGGGGCCCCATACACAGTAGGGTTAGCAGAGGTGCAGTGACATCTGTCTGCTCCGGGGCCCCATACACAGTAGGGTTAGCAGAGGTGCAGTGACATCCGTCTGCTCCAGGCCCCATACACAGTAGGGTTAGCAGAGGTGCAGTGACATCAGTCTGCTCCGGGGCCCCATACACAGTAGGGTTAGCAAAGGTGCAGTGACATCCGTCTGTTCTGGGCCCCTATACACAGTAGGGTTAGCAGAGGTGCAGTGACATCCGTCTGCTCCGGGGCTATCCCAACTCTGATAAATTACACCATTTACCCATGACAGCATGATCTGTGTGCAGACAGCCTATCAGACACCTTATATACCCACCAAGCCTCCGCACCACATGTGACTTTCTTCATGAGCTACATGCAGCCAATGCCAAAATTAGGAAGTGGTCATAATAACGTGTTACTGGACTGTGTATCTTTTATACATGGGAACAAGTTTAGATCAATGGGGTCGCAGCATCTGAGATTTTAACCAATCTCTGGAGGGGGGGACCCCAGTCCTTTATCCCCCCAACCAGCGGGAGCAGCCACTTAATACAACTCGATAGGACTAAAAAAACAAGTGAGAGCAGATAACTAACAAATGTTATGTGCAAAAATGAGCATTGACAGCTTAAGGTTTATAGTGGCTGAAGTAAGGCCCCCATCCCCATAAAATTCCCGGGCGGCGTGTGAACAGGGTTTGGGTTTACAGAGCTGTCAGGATTAAATCCCCCAAAGGGGCCCGGGTGTGTCTTTCCTGTGCCTTAAAGGGGTTCCCCCGGGTCCTCAGCATTGGTCCCAGTATACACAATAGGTTAATTGCCTGCATCTGAAATGGGTGAGGTTATGAGCCCTGTTGGCGTAGACTTACCTAGGTTTTTCTTTACTGGCCTAGCCCTATACCCAAATACTGTAGATAAGGCACACTTTGTCCAAAAAACCCCCAAACCCCCCTCAAACCCATGACGACATGGAAGCCCGGGCCTTAAAATTTTTAAAAAATGGCCCCCCAACCACAAAATGCCTCTCCAGCCTCCTATAGTTACACCCCTCATCATATCAATACAAACACTGACAATTTTTCATTTCCCCAAACTGATAGTTCCCCGGGGCATTAAAGGGGTTTTCTGAAATCTCTGGACTCCCCCGTTTTGGACGGAGCAGCAGTCATTTAAAAAAAAAAAAAACAGAACTCACTTTGCTTACCCCCAGCCCAGTGCCCCTGCCAGCCCCCCGCGAGGGAATAATGTTTATCTCTTGGGGGGCCTATGCCCACCGAAGTTGATTTTTTTGGGGCCCCAGGTAAAAGAATTGGGCCCCCCCAATGGGTTTTTTTTTTGGGGCCCAAAATTACGTTGATTTTTGGAGCCCACCAGTAGGTTGGTTTTTTTGGGCCCCAAAAGTGGGGGGATTCTTGGGCCCCCCATGGAGAGTTTTTGGGGGGCCACCATTAGTGTTTATTCTTGGGCCCACAAGTGGAGATGGTTATTGGGGGCCACCAGTCAAGTTGATTATTGGGGTCCAACATAATTTTATTATTCAAACCCCCCCCAGTGGAGTATTCCCGGGGCCCCCTGGAGTTGATTCTGGGAGCCTACCAGTGGGGGGAAATTTTTGGGGGCCCCATTTTAGTTGACTGGGGCCCCCCAAGGAGTTTATTCTTGAGGTCTACAGTGGAGTGTTTTTGGGTTGCCCACCAGTAAAGGGAGATTTTTGGGGCCCATAAGTGGAATTGATTCTGGGGGGCCACCAGTAGAGATGATTTGGGGCCCACCAATGGGGTTTTTCTGGGTCCACAGTGGACTTGATTTGTGTCCCCCTACAAGGGGGAAGTGAGTACCAGTTATTGTGGGGTACCAATGGACAACCCAAACCCTTTTTGTATTTGAGAGGTGAGTACCCATTATTGCTTGGGGGAACCTGGTGGGCACAGAAATTTTGTGGGAGGGGAGGTGAGTAAATCATTATTAATGGGGGACAGCGTTGGACACCAGAGCCTTGCCAGTGGTGGGAAGGTAATACCCATTTGTTGAGGGAACCCGGGGAATCAGAGCTCTAAATGGGGGGAATGAGTTCCCATTATTGCTGGGGACGTATCCTTAAAAGGGGGGACCATGGTGGAATCAGAGCCTAGGATGGGGGGAAACGGAGTACCCATTTTTGCGGGGGACCCTCGACCCAAGCCTAGAGGGTGGGAAACTTGAGTTCCCTTTATGCGGGTGGACGACGTTGGACACCACACCCTTGCTAGGGGGGAAGATTTAAGTATGAAAATTTTTTGGGGGGACCTGGGGCACAACTCAGAGAGGGGGAAAATTTGAGTACCCATTAAAGCGGGGGGCCAGGGGAAACAACCGACCAAAGGATGGGTGGAAACGTGATTTCCCATTATTGCTGGGGGACAGCGTTGGACACCAACCCTTTGCTAGGGTGAAGATTAACTCCCCTTATTAGGGGGGCCCAAAGGTGGACATCAGAGCTCATGATAGTGGGGGGGTGAGTACCCTTTATTCCGGGGGGCCCCAGCGTTACACCGGGGCTTCCCCATGGTTGGGAGGTAAGAAACCTTTTTTTGCTGGGGAACCATGGGAATCAACCCCCTGTCAGGGGTGGGGAGGTGAACACCCTAGCACAGGGGTTTCCAAAATTCTCCAAATTCCTTTTAAAACCACACTCTATTGAGCCCTACACCTTTGTACACATAAACAGGATGGTTTTTTTTTTAGCTTCTCAATGCGAAGAAATGGGGCCATCCTGACAGCAAATAGAGTGTTGAAAAGAATTTTTAAATTTAAAATGAAAACCTCAAACAATACAAAATTTATACTGTTCGACGTCCACGCCCCTGTTAACCGTGTCACCAGTTTAATACTGGCAGGGCATGTTGGTTTTTACAGGACTATAGTGAAGTCGGAGGAAAATTTGCGATGAACCCCTTCCCAAATTCAGGCACCCCCCTCCACGGGAGAGGTGGCAGCGCCGGCGTTTACATCACGCTGCTTATTATTTAAATGACATTTTCCCCACATCGTCTGTCACTTGGGAAAAGGGGAGGTGCTAAAAAACAGTGATGGAAACATTGCACCTAATACTCCACCAAGTAACAAAGCCCCATGTCACCAGCAACACAAAAAAAATTTCCTATGAACGTCAAAAAGCTACAAAACCCCTTGACACGCTGAACCCGCAGAAATGAGTGCAGCTCTGGAGGATAAAACAGGATGTAACTCAGGAAAACAGTACAGGATAAGTAAATTTTACACAGTGACTGCACCACAAAAAAGGGGTGCAGCTCTGGAGTATAATACAGGAGGGAACTCAGGATCAGTACGGATAAATCTGTATGTACACAGTACTGCACCACAGAAATGAGTGCAGCTCTGGAGATAATACAAGTAACTCAGGACAATACAGGATAAGTAATGTTTTACACGGGCTGCACCAGCAAAGATACCC
>JAODAL010037524.1:0-40270 GCA_025379985.1 Phyllomedusa bahiana
GTTAACATAAAAAAAACCCCCAATAGATTTTATTAAATTTTTGCTGGATCCGCCTGGACCTGCTTTTCCCCCCTGCGTAACAGCGTGACTGCCTCCCTAAGTTCCTCTATGTAGAAATCTTTGTCTAAGGAAGCAAGAGATCGAGTGAATATTTCAGGAAGAGCAGTAAAATAGGCATTGCCTAGACCATCCAAGAATTTTGGAGCCGGTAGAGGTAGATTATAGAGAGTGTCACGAAGTGAACAAGGTCAGTTCGTACTTTCACATTTTCTAATGCAGGTGGTGGTTAGAAACGCCGGGTATAGTGGATCCTCTGGACCACCGTGAGCACAGATGGTGATACTCATTGTGGTTGCCGAAAAGCGAGACAGAAGATCGGACAGTGGTAGCGGTGACAGGTCACATCAGAGTTTAGCCGCTGACAGGTAGCAGAGTCCCAGGCAGGTAACGGACTAGATACAGCACAGCAGTAGATAACAGCAGTTAGTAGCAGATGAGTACAACGTCAGGAACAGCAGGAAACGTGCGCTGGATAATGCAGGGTTAACACAGATATTCAGGAAGACTGGTAACATGAGGGTTAATTCAGGAAGAGCTCAGCAACGAACTGAAGAGGAACAAGGGCAGGAAGTTCTTTAAGTAGCCAGGGATCGCAGGTCACGGAACAGGTAATTGTCCCTTTAAATATCAGAGCAGTAATAATTAGTGTTGAGCGATTGCGTTGGCTATCGAGATCGAGCGATAGTCGATAGTCGGCCGCTATCGATAAGGTTTTTCGATAGTGGTCACGATTATGAACATTACCATTAAAGTCTATGGAAGCACAACTCATTATTACACCCAAACAAGTGTCGGAAAGTAAATTAACATCCACACAGTCAAATGGATTACGTGTCAACATCTTAGGCAAAAACTAGGTTATAAAAGTCAAAACCTTTCAATTCACCTGTGGTGAATATAGAATTGCTGTTTATAAGATTTACGTGGATGCTGCGTCAATGAACAAAGCTGGGTGCGCAAAAGTCAAAAAACACGTATCGTTATGTTTTCGTACAATACACGGTATTATTTTGCACCGTTCAAGTCACCTGTGGTGACTATAGAATTGCTGTTTTAAGATTTACGTGTATGCTGCGTCAATGAACAAAGCTGGGTGCGCAAAAGTCAAAAAACACGTATCTGTTATGTTTTCGTATAATACACGGTATTTTTTGCACCTTTCAATTCACCTGTGTGAGTTCAGAATTGCTGTTTTAAGATTTACGTGGATGCTGCGTCAATGAACAAAGCTGGTTGCGCAAAAGTCAAAAAACACTGTATCTGTTATGTTTTCGTATAATACACGTATTTTTGCACCTTTCAATTCTCCTGTGGTGACTATAGAATTGCTGTTTTAAGATTTACGTGGATGCTGCGTCAATGAACAATGCTGGGTGTGCAAAAGTCAAAAAACACGTAACTGTTATGTTTTGGTATAATAAACGGTATTTTTTTGCACCTTTCAATTCACCTGTGGTGAATATATAATTGCTGTTTTAAGATTTATGTGGATGCTGCGTCAATGAACAATGCTGGGTGCGCAAAAGTCAAAAAACACGTAACTGTTATGTTTTCGTATGATACACGGTATTTTTGGCAACAAACAACCTGTGCTGACTACAAGATTACTGGATTGTAATTTAACTGCAAGGTGGATATATCAACAGTCACAGGTGTAAATTGGGTAAAATTAAAATGAACACATACCCTAAAAAATGTATACTGATAATAAAAGTGGAGTTTTGCACCAAACCCAAAAAAAGACCTGCATTTAAAATTTAAAATAAATTTTGTACCCCAATTTTAAGTTCACGGTCCCCCAAAAAACCAGGAAAAAATTTCAATAGAAAAATTTAATAATAAAGTTTATTCCACTAAAAAGTCTCCCACAAGTTTTTGGTGAACTTTCCAGTGTTTTTTTATAGATAGAGCTTTTTTGTGTTCGCCCCGCGGGGCCCCCCCCTTTTCCCCCCCGCCGGAATTTACAACGGTAATGCTGCTTAAAAATTCTCTACAAAACTACAAAAAATCTTAAAATTCTCTAATATAACAAATTGGAAGGATCACGGGCTAATAGTAAGGGTTTCTCTGTGCAAAATAAAACTAATTTCGCTAGCTGTTTGGCCACAGGCAGAGCGCGGTCCTATCCCTATGAGACGCCCGAAGACCCCGAGGCGAAAACCCGGAAAAGCTTTTTTCCCAAAGAAAAAAGAGGTCAAGTGATTTTTCCAGCCAATCGGGAACCATACACAAACCCATTTAAAAAATCGCAACCCCACATTTTCCCCCCTGCTTTTAATTCTGTAATCTGATTTTCTTTGGGCCCCCAAAAATTTCCGGAAGCGCCGAAAAAGGCACGATCTTAATAAAATGAAGCTTAGATTTTAACCTTAATTAACGCATGAACTGGAAATTTTCATCACCATAAAAACCTTGCCGATTTCAAACTTTGTCGATAAAAATTTTCCCCAACCCCTGTAATTTAAAAAAAATTTAAAAATAATCTTTAAATTTTTATGGCCCCAACCCTATTTCCCCAGCAAATTTTCAAAAGAAACCCCCGCCGTGCTCCCCCTAAGGGGCCCCTTGGGCACCAGAAGGGCTGGGGACACGGGATCAAACCAGGTTTTAATAACACGCACAGCTGGAGCCCCAGCAGCAGGAAAAGACCAAATGCACAGCCACTGCCCAAACCCCCCCCAAAAAGGAGCCGCACTGGACACAAAAACAGGGGCACGGGCACTCCCCGGGCCAGGCCCACGGGCCTCGGCGTGATCTGTGACAGTACCCCCCCCCCCCCCTTTAACCCGCCCCCTCCCCCCCAAAAAGGGACCCCTAAAAACAACCAGGGTAACCCCCCCTCCTCATATCCCCCGTACTGTCTTCAGAGGGGGTGTTCCCGAAAAATCCCCGATAAAAATTTTTTGGGCCCTTTGGGAACCCGAAACATTTAAAAGAGGGAGGAGGTGACGGGAACAGAGATGACTTTAAAAATCCCGTGTGCTTCCTTTGCACTTGAGGCTCTTCAACAGACAGAACATCAAAAACGGGCAAAGAAAAAGGGGCGGCGGGAAATTTCATCGGAAAGGGCAAAAATTTTAGGCAGCGGAGGGCATAGTTCACCCCTTTGGACAACTTCACCCGTTTTCTAACCCAAGGACGTACTGTGATGCTGGAACCACTACACAGAAACCAATACCTATTGGGGCTAAATATACCAAAAATTGATAAAATATAATGACTTTTATTAAATACGATTAAAAGGCATACAACACTACACCCTGATGGAACCACAGAAGACCAAGCAGGACTGGAGCAGACATACTAGGCAGAATGTAGACAGAGATTTCCTTTGGGTGGGAACTTCCCAACTTGCAGAGACAGAGACTTGATATGGTAGCGCACTGGTTCTTTCAGGATCTCCCCATTGATGGAGGAGAAACGTAGCGGTTTATCCAGACAGGAGACAGGTAGGCATTACATGTCTAGCAGAGACGAGTGGATAAAGTTCTCAGAAGAACCAGAGTCCAGAAGAGCAAGAACTTGAAATTTAGAACCAGAATCAAAACTGAGAGTGACCAGGGTTGTCAGACGAAGAGCGGAAGCATCTTTATTCAGGGTGACCTCACCCACAACACCATGGCACTGGAATTTCTGAGGTGCAGCAGGACGGACTGGGCAGTTTTTCAGCTAGTGCTTGGTACTGCCACAGTATAGACACAAGTTCAGACAGCCCCAGAGAGTGTGTTCTCCGGGGTTAGATGAGCATGATTCCCTTCTATAGGTACATCTTGAGGGAACATAGGTGTCTCGTGAGGTAGACATGGGGGTGCAGGTACAAGTAGAGGTGGAGGCTTGCAAGGACAGAAGGACGTTGGCTGCTGGCGAAGCACTGTCTTTCAGCAAAACGTATGTCGATCTTGGTAGCCAAAGTGATGAGGTCATTCAGGGTAAAAAGTAGGCCCCTAACCCCATTCATCCTCGAAACGCCCAGCAAGGCCCCCTCAGAAGGCTGCAACAAGAGCCTTGTTGTTCCAACCAATTTCAGAAGCCAATGCGTGAAACTGGATGGCATACTGGCCCACAGTGGAATCGCCTACAGGAACATAGCAGAGCAAATGCCGCAGAGGTATTGCGCTCAGGTTATTCATACATTTTACTAAAGGCAGACAGAAACTGTTGGAGGCTCACTGTCAGTGGATCCCCTCTCCCCCAGAGGGGTGAGGCCCAGACCAAGGCTTAACCTGAGAGCAGGCTGATGATAAACGCCACCTTAGCTCTATGGTACACTGGTTGACGAACCCGTGACACATATAGGGGTCTGATAGTAATGGGCAGTCAAAGGCAGGTGCAGGCTGGGACTGGTCATGGAAAAGGGAGGCGCCGCTACAGCAGGCAGCGGAGCAAGCGTAGAAGCCTGTGCAGACACAACTTCATCCAGACGTGCGGTAGTGGTCTGTGGTTTCTGAAAGAGTTGCTCCAGGTGCATGCCATGACGTGCAACTATGGCTGATAGGTGCTGGATATCTGGTAAAGCCACATTGGCGGGATCCATAATTATGGTCAGCTCATACTGTCACGAGTTGAACAAGGTCAGTTCGTTCTGTAACGATCCAGCGGTGACAGTATGCACTGACACATCGATCGTCGGTTAATAGGTGTGGATCTACTGTGATCGCCATGGGCGAGATGGTAGAAATGGAGACCACCCCAGGGAGCGGAGTCTAAGAGCCGCCAGGTTTTCAGAAGAGCCCGCTGCAAGGCTGAGACGTACTTTGCTTCGGGAAACCCCCAGGTTGCTACTCCTGACGTGACTACACACGATGACCGCCCAGATGCAGGACAGGGACAACGGACACTGGGAGCGATGGTAGCAGGCATCTAGCCGTAGGAGGACTAAAGGTCCCAGGAGGGTAGCAGACAGGTACAGCAGCAGATAACAGCAGTTAGTAGCAGACTGATGCAACAACAGGAGTACAGCAGGTATAACTGGAGAGGTGCAACAGCAGGAACTGACTACAGGCATCTCAGGGGTTAACTCTGGAACATCAGAACCCAGGAGTTCAGATGAACAACACAATTAACTGACCCTGGAGGAAAGACAGGAAGTTCCTTATATACCATAAGGTTAAAGGTCACTGGCAGGTAATTGGAACACTGTCCCTTTAAATAACAGCAGAGCTGCATACGCACGCTTAGGGGTGCCAGATGGGAGGAAGCAGGAGTGAAGGTTGGTGAGTACGGGGCTTGTATGCTAATAGCAGCAGGGACACAGGAACCGGGACACTTAAGACAGGAATGTAGGCCTCTTCATTAGGTAGGTACCTAATGAAGGGCCTACATTCCTGTGTAATGGAGGGGGGGGGGGCAATATTACTACCTATCTACTGAATGTGGGGCCTATGTACCTACATATCTTCTGGAAGGCCTGTTCCTACCTATATATCTACCCATCTACTTAATGGGGGGCCTTTATACCTACGTGCCTAATTGGGGTATACCCAGGGCCATATTTCATAGTTGCCAACTTTTGAAAATGAAAAAGCAGGAGATTCTAGGGAGCGACACGCCCATCTTCTCGGTATGCCACGCCCCTTCAAAAAGCCACACCCCACTCCACCTAACTGCATAATGGCTTTGGAAGAAAGCCAGGTAGATGCCCTTATAGCCAGGTAGTCGCCCCCCAAATAACCAGTATTGCCCCTTACAGCAGGTAATGCCCCTTGTACCAAGTAGATGCCCCCTGTAGCCAGGTAGAGCCAAGTATTTAGCCAGGAAAAATGCCCCCCCTTTTTTAGCCAGTAATGCCCCCCTTTGTTAGCCAGGTAGGCCCCCTTTGTTGCCAGGAAGGTGCCCCCCTTTGTTGCCAGGTAGGAAACCCCCTTTGTTAGCCAGGTAGTTGCCCCCATTGTTTGCCGGGTAGTGCCCCCAGTTATGCCAGGTAGTGCCCCCTCTGTTGCCAAGTAGTGCCCTCTCTGTTGCCAGGTAGATGCCCCCATTGCTTTCCAGGTAGTGCCCCCTCTGTTGCCAGGTAGATGCCCCCATTGTTAGCCAGGTAGTGCCCCCATTTTTAGCCAGGTAGTTTCCCCCTTTGTTAGCCAGGTAGTGCCCCCTCTGTTGCCAGTAGTGCCCCATTGTTGCCAAGAGTGCCCCCATTTTTTGCCAGGTTGGTGCCCCCTCTGTTGCCAGGTAGTGCCCCCATTGTTGCCAGGTAGTGCCCCCATTTTTAAACCAGTAGTCCCCCCTCGTTGCCAGGTAGTGCCCCCTCTGTTGCCGGGTAGTGCCCCCATTTTTTTAGCCAGGTAGTGCCCCCTCTGTTGCCAAGTAGTGCCCCCATTGTTTGCCAGGTAGTGCCCCCATTGTTGCCAGTAGTGCCCCCCTGTTGCCAGGTAGTGCCCCCTTTGCCAGGTAGTGCCCCCTATGTTGCCAGTAAGTTGCCCCCATTGTAGCCAGGTAGTGCCCCCTCTGTTGCCAGGTAGTGCCCCCATTGTACCAGGTAGTGCCCCCATGTTGCCAGGTAGTGCCCCATTGTAGCCAGTTAGTGCCGCCTTGGTTGCCAGGTATTGCCCCCATTGTAGCCAGGTAGTGCCCCCTCTGTTGCCAGGTAGTGCCCCCATTGTTGCCAGGTAGTGCCCCCTAAAGCTAATAAAAATAAAATAATAAAATCCACTCACCTGACCAGGCTCCTGCAGCTCCCGACTGATCTCCTCAGCATCACAGGGGAAGTGAGTGCAGCCGCGTGTCACTTCCCCTGCGCCGTTGACCTGTATGCACGGCGCGCAGCGGCGCCGGACATCCAGGGGGAGAAGGGAGGAGGGAGATGCCCTCCATTTTTAGCCAGGTAGATGCCCCCCATTGTTGCCAGGTAGTGCCCCCTCTTTAGCCAGGTAGATGCCCCCATTGTTTGCCAGGTAGTGCCCCCTCTGTTGCCAGGTAGATGCCCCCATTGCTTTCCAGGTAGTTGCCTCCTCGTTGCCGGGAAAGTGCCCCCTCTGTGCCAGGTAGAGGGCCCCCATTGTAGCCAGGTATGCCCCCATTGTTAGCTGGGTATGCCCCCACTGTTAGCCAGGTAGTGCCCCCATTGTTAGCCAGGTAGTGCCCCATTGGGTTGCCAGGTAGTGCCCCCATTGTTGCCAGGTAGTCCCCCATTGTTACCAGTAGTGCCCCCATTGTTGCCAGGTAGTGCCCCCATTGTTAGCCAGTAGTGCCCCCGTTGTTGCCAAGTAGTGCCCCCATTGTTAGTCAGGTAGTGCCCCCTCTGTTACCAGGTAGTGCCCCCCTTTGTTAGCCAGGTAGTGCCCCCTCTGTTGCCAGGTAGTGCCCCCTCTTTTTCCCCAGGTAGTGCCCCCAAATGTTAGCCAGGTATGCCCCCTCTGTTGCCAGGTATTGCCCCCCCTCTGTTGCCAGGTATCCCCCTGTTGCCGGGAAGTGCCCCCATTGTTCCCCAGGTATTTCCCCCCTCTGTTGCCAGGTAGGGGCCCCCTGTTGCCAGTGGGAGTGCCCCCTCTGTTGCAGGTAGTAATGCCCCCATTGTAGCCAGGTAGTGCCCCCCTCTTTGCCAGGTAGTGCCCACATTGTTGCCAGGTAGTGCCCCCATTGTAGCCAGGTAGTGCCCCCATTGTTGCCAAATAGTGCCCCCATTGTAGCCAGGTAGTGCCCCCATTGTTCCCCAGGTAGTGCCCCATTGTAGCCAGGTAGTGCCCCCTCTGTTGCCAGGTAGTGCCCCCATTGTTTGCCAGGTAGTGCCCCCAAAGCTAATAAAAATAAAATAAAAAAAACCACTCACCTAAACCAGGCTCCTCCCGCTCCCGACTGACTCCTCAGCGTCACAGGGGAATGAGTGCAGCCGCGCGTCACTTCCCCGCGCCGCTGACCTGTAAGCATGGCGCGCAGCGGCGCCGGACATACAGGGGGAGAAGGAGGGGGAGCGATCCCTCCTCCTCCTCCCTGCACAGCGAGACTCCGGCGGGTGAAGCGGCACTGCGGCCGCTTCACCCGCCTGTGTGAACGGACCGGCCGGCCCAGAGTAGCGCCACCAGCGCTACTCTGGGCGCCGCGGCCATTTAAAGAACCCCCGCCTTCTGCTGGCGCGGGGGAATGCCAACTCCCCCGGAGGGCTGGGGGGACCCCAAAAAAGCGGGACCCCCCCCCCAAAAACGGGAAGTTGGCAAAGTATGCCATATTTTCCCCCTAACTCTTGGATGGCAGCCTTGCAGGGGGCAGCACTGAGTCACAAAAACAGTTTTATTTTTATTAATCCTCTCCTTTTGCTGGACGGCAGAAGGTTGGTTGCTTTTTCCGGGTAGAAAGGGATGATTGACCACATGGGTGACTGCAGAAACAAAGGGAAAAATGAAGTGAGCATAGCGCTGATAAGTACATTAAAGCAGATGTAACGACCAGCAATGTCAGTCATGCACTGGTCCACCGTAGATGGTATAGGTGGAGATCACATTAGGGTTTTTGAAGTCTAATGTGATCGAAGCCCGCCGCAAGGCCGGACAGACCTTCACGCGGCGAGCCCCAGTCGCCACCCCCTGACATGGGGATTCAAAGAGTATAGGCAAGGTTACGGGTCCCAGTGGTAAACAGTGTCCCAAAACAGTAACCGGACTGGTACAACATCAGGAAACAGCCCGGAATAGACTAAAACGCTGGATAGTGGGAGGGTTTAACACCAAGGTTTAACCCGTAATACTGGTAATAACAGGGTTTTAAATCAGCAAGACCACAGCAGACAAAGGTCGGGATCCTAGGACTGAAGGGAGGGGAGGAAATTCCTTTTAACAAGCGGTTTAGAGGGCATTGACAGGTATTATTACACTGTCCCTATAAAGCTAAGGAAGCTGCCGCACGTGCATGCAAAAGGAAGCCACAGAAAGGGCTGATGCGTGCAGGATCGTGACAGCAGAAGAGCAAGGACAGGTGAGTTCAATGCTGACAGCCGGCCACAGCACAGGGAAAATGAACCCGCAGGACTTGGCCATGCCCACGGTCCACAACGGGAGCCGCGACATGGACTAGGATCATAACAGGGGGCACACCCGCTGTCCCAGCAAATCGCACTGAGAACGAAAGTGCTGGAGTCTGAAGCAAGCCTCAAGCATTAAAGTTGGTTGTCTCACTACATTGATTCATCTTACCTCAATCCTTTTTCCCCCGTTTCATTTTTGAATTCAGTGTTTACCATCTCTACTGGGGCCCGCTTTGATGAACTGCTGAGGACACCAGGGCTGTAGCTATAACACCCCGGGGCTAGCAACCTATCAGGAGAGATTGAACAGGTCTGTAGCTATAGTGACCTGAGGAGCTGAAGCAGTCCATACAAGAAGGATATCCCAGGAATAGGTAGGGACATGTTAATGGGCAGATATTGCAAAGTGGCTTTTTTCCGCAAGATCTTAAATAAAAAGCAATCCTTGTAGTGAACAACCCCTTTAAACTGCATTAAAGCACAGAGAAAACATTGTTAAGTAAAAGCAGCACTTAAACTGACTCTCATAAAAGATGTTGTCCTAATAAAAGAAGGGGGCATGCAGGTGGTGTGGTGGGTCACTAGCCTGTTGTGACTTATGAAAGAGGTATCCTTTTGTTTTCCTGAAGGAGACGTTTGCAATAGCACTGCAAATCAGCATTGGGAAAAAGGTTTAAAAGCTAAGTAACAGAGCGAGTGAGCGAGCCTGCGAGTGTGTCTTCTGTCTAAGTGTATCTTTGGCATAAGTGTGGTACTTAATATTGAGGGACTTTAGATTTGGGGAGTTTAGAGGGGACAGTATTGTACTGCTTATTATAATTGTATCTTGATATCTTTTTTGTAACATCCCCATGAGTTCCATGATTGACAATGCCGTCCAGTGCACAACCTGTGCAATGTATGCCATCCTTGAACAACAGTTTGAGGGTCCATACTGCTGTGCAAGATGTGTGCACACTGCACATTTAGAAGCCCGTATCCTGGATCTAAATGAGCAAGTGGCAACACTAAGATCCATTGCCAACTTGGAAGCTGGTTTACTGCTCACTGAGCAATCACTCGCAAGTGTAGATGCTGGGGAGCATGGCAGTATAGAGGTGCAGGAACATGAGGCAACTAGCTGGGTAACAGAAAGAAGGGTAGAGGGAAGAGTGTCAGGGAAGCTAATCCTGATCTGGCACACCCCAACAAATTTGCAATATTAGCAGATGAGGGTGATATCAGCTCAGAAATAGCGAGGAGGATGACCTTTTTGTCGATGAGTAGAGGGATGAGGTAAACTCCAACTTAAATGTTTCTTGTCTAACCCAGGAAGAAGTGCAGCTCCGTCTTAAGAAGATTAAAATCATGATAAATTCCCCAGAGGGTCGGAGTTCATTTGGCGATTTCCCAGCTACTTAGCCCAGGATGAAGATTTTCAAAACACCCTGAGGGGGTGGTGGTTAGAATACTTCACAGTAAATGTGGAATCAGTAACTTCAACCCAAACACTCTGGGAAGCGGGAAAGGCAGTCATTCGGGGGCAACTAATTTCATACCTCACCAGACTCAAACGTAAAATTGCTGACAAGTTGAAATTCTTCAGTGACTCCCTACGACACTCATATTCCAATTTTTTAGCTAATCCGACCATGATTACCAAAAATAAACGGGAAGAGACAAAACAATCCTATGAACTCTGGTTAGGGAAAAGGGAGGCACTGAGGCAATCCAGGCAGGAAGCTGCTATGTTTAAATATGGCAACAAGGCAGGTAAACTATTGGCTAGGTTGGCAAGGGGGAGACCCTCCAGGTCGGCGATACTAGAGCTAAGGGACACGGGATGTACACTATGTAAATCAGGTATGGAAATTACGGAAATCTTTCGTGCTTTCTACCAGACACTATACACTGATGAGAAACTAAATGATGATCAGGCGAGTAAGTGGTTGTGGGGCATTCATCTCCCTACGCTATCAGAAACTGATCGCAGTGACCTGTGGGCTCCCATCTCGAGGGAGGAATTAGAGAAGGCGATATCAGGGCTCAAGCCTGTCAAGGCACCAGGACCAGACGGCTTCTCGGGAGAATTTTTTAAAATCATAAAGACCCAGATTTCAGAAACCTTAGCAGATCTCTACAACAATTACCTACAGGGAGAGCCAATTCCAGAAACTCACAACATTGCCCACATCAAAGTGATTCCGAAGCAAGGAAGAGATCCCACATTAGCAGTCTCCTACAGACCAATTTCGTTGATCAATGTGTATCTAAAGCTATTTGCTAAAATACTAGCAGACATGTTAGCCAGGGTAATCCCTACACTTATTGGGCCACACAAGGTGTGGTTTGTGAGGGGTCGTGCAGCAGTGACCAACATTAGAAAAGTTCTATTGACCTTGCAGGCAGTGCAGGGACAAGGAGGTAAACATACGGGGGCTGTCCTATTAACCTTACATACGGAAAAAGCATTTGATTGTGTAGATTGGGGTTGGCTTAACCTGGTCCTTGATAAGATACAGTTGTGGGGTCCCTTTAGAGCCTTTCTGAGGTCCCTGTGCTCGAATCCCCAAGCGAGAGTCTGCATCCCTGGCTTTTTGTCTAAACCATTTGCATTACAAAGAGGCACCAGACAGGGATGCCCGCTCTCGGCGTTACTTTTTGATTTGGCAGTGGAGACGTTTGCTCAATTCATATTATCTACCTCCACCTTTGAGGGTATCTCGGTAGGAAGACAGGAGTTAAAACTCTCCATGTTCGCCGACGATGTCATCTTCTACATCGCGAACCCAGAGAGAGATTTAGGGAAGCTATTCCACGACCTGCGTGCATTCTCGTCATATTCGGGTTTTAGAATAAATGAATCGAAATCAGAGATATTATACATCTCAGGGAGAGGAGGAGCTACTGGGAGGGGTGTTCTGACAGAGAGGGTGATGGTGGCCAAAGATCATATTACATACCTAGGATCAAAATTGGACGCATCCCAGACTCAATATATCGTTTAAACTTTCCCCCTCAGATCCATCGGATAACAAAAGACTTGGAAAGATGGCCCGATTACCGTTATCCTTGTTACCTTGTTCGCATGATGGGTATTTTTTCTCTCTCATGGACGTGACATATATGTTGGTATACGTTGGAGAGAGACTCAATTCTAGCACAGCGTTTCGAATATGTCGTACCTACACCATTGTTGCCAACTAGACACTCGGACAACTCTGTTCACTTCTAGATTAAAATTATTTTTTTTAAAAAAGGTTTTATTTTAACATTTTCAAATAAGCATACAAAAAAAACACATTCTCACATATTCCACAGAGAAAATGCAATTGAGTTAACATTTAAAAATTGTACATTCTCAGATGACATAAACATCAAAAGTAAGCTGAGACATGATTCATTCAATTATTCTAAACAGTATCTCAGAAAACAAACCCCAGGACCTCTTTCAAAATAGCAATCATATATAATACAATCAAACATAAATCCTGACAAACAGGGATAAAGGTCTCTCCTTAGTGATAGTAGTGTACTCAGCCATTGTCGATCATATTATGTCTCTGTGTCATACCCATACACTCGCAGTCATGCCTCATTCACACTTGTCGGCCTCTGGCCTGCCTCTCCAAATTCTTTGCCATTCACACTGTCTGAGCCGCAGTCCAATTACTCCAGACTGTATGGAACCGTTGGGGAATGCCCTTTGCCGCATGCGTGATCTTGTACCTAGGGAGTTCAGTATTAACCAGTTGTTTCCACTGCTCTAAGGTTGGGACCTTGGGTGGTTTCCAATTTAAGAGAATGTTCTTCCTGGCACAGAAGAGCAGATGTAGATAAAGAGTACGATCTGATTTACCCGGAATCAAATCTTCCACAATACCCAGAAGGCTACTCTCCGGCGAGCACACATTGGGGAAACCCAGTGTCCTATTCAAGAAACCATGAATCCCCCGCCAGTAGTTTTGCAGAATCGGGCACTCCCACACCATGTGGATCCACGTTCTTCTCTTGGCTCCACATCGAGAACAAGCCGTGGAGGGTAAACAATGCATCTGGTAAAGTCGAACTGGTGTTAGATAAACTCTATGGAGCCATTTAATTTGAATTAGCTGATCCCTAGCACTCAGAACCGAAAGACGCCAAGAAGTCTTCAGCTCAGTGAGTGCATCATTCGATATGGATGGGATTTCTCTTTGCCATCTTTCAAATAAGAGCGCCAGAGGGGAGTTCTGACAGCCCATAACAGCCTTGTAAATAGTAGAAACTGGCTTTTGAAGATTAGCTCGTCTCAGGATGGCTTCTAAGTACCCATATTCAAGATGAACCACAATCCCCCCAAACTGCGCTATACAAGCGTGCCTTAACTGCAAGTATCGAAAAAAGGATCCTCTGGGTAAGTTGAACTGCGGCTGCATCTCTGCATACATCAAAAATACACCTTCTTTATACAACTGCGTAAGGTACTTCACACCATGGGTAGCCCAAAATCCATAGTCTGGGAGCTCCAGCAGCTCTGACAGTTTCTTGTTACACCACAATGGGACAACCGGGGACCAGAAACCGTTCTCACTACTATGGCTATAAGGGTGGACAAACTTCTTCCATATCGACACGGCTACACCCATCAGCGGTGTATAGTAATATCGGACACAGTTTCCCTCCCTATAAGTCAAATTAGCAAGCCCTCCAGTGAGCCTACCAAAGCTGCCTCCAGCACCACCGATGGGTCGCTCGTATTGCCCCGAAACCATTTTGATATGTATGCTAACTGGACCGCTACATAATAAACATATGGGTCAGGAAATGCAAGCCCACCTCGGTCATATGGGGCTTTAAGTGTGGCTCTGCTCAGACGAGGGGCGGCACCTCCCCATAGAAAAGAAAAAAAAGTTTGTCTAACAGCGCAAAGTGCGACTTGGGAATCAACCCCGGGGCCGCTCTGTACATGTACAAGAGCTTAGGCAGTATTACCATTTTAATAATATTCACCCGTCCAATGAGAGACAGAGGAAGAGTGGCCCATGTTTTCAGCCGCAATTCCACCTGCCTCACCACCGGCTGAAGGTTTAGCACATTAAAATTAGGAAGATCTTTATGTATAATCACTCCAAGATATTTAAACTGTGTAACAATTTGAAGAGTGGAGACGGGGGTTACCAAACTCAGGTCTACCTCATCTAGCATAAACAGTATAGATTTCCCGCAATTTACCCGTAAACCAGAATAATTTCCAAACTCGTTCACCGTCTTCAGTAAATGTTCCAAAGAAACTCCCGGGTCTCCCAAATACCCACGCCTGTCATCTGCGTACAATCATATTTTTTCTTCAAGACCTGCAATGGACCATCCCCGAATAGCATCATGCGCATTGACCATAATTGATAGTGGTTCTATGATGAGGGCGAAGAGCAGAGGCGAGAGCGGACACCCCAGCCTAGTGCCCCTCTCCAACGGGAAGGGGGGAGAGAGCAATCCATTTACTCTGACTCTCGCTGTGGGTTGCAGATACAATAAGCGCAGTCATTTAATAAAATGAGAGGGAATCCCCATCTGAGACAGCAATATCCACATGAACCTCCACTCCACAGAGTCAAAAGGTTTTTCGTTGTCTAAGGCAGCAATCACTCTACTTCCCGCATTTGTGTGGGTGACAGTTAAATTCTTAAATAGCCTACTCCGGTTAATATCAGCCGTTTTCCCCGGCATAAATCCTGACTGGTCTGCTCCCACCAACGATAAAATCACCCTATTCAGTCTCATAGACAGAACTTTTGCCAATATTTTGGCATCTAGATTAAGCAAGGAAATTGGCCTGTACGAGCTGCATTGGTCAGGTGTTCTACCCGGCTTATGAACTATTATGATCACTGCCTCAAAGAAGGAAGGTGGCAGGGAGTCCGCCTCGTCCGCCGCCGCAAACAGCCCCATCAGCCTATCACTCCATTTCTCTATGTCTTGTTTATACCATTCTGCTGGGACCCATCAGGTCCAGGCGTGTTATGAGTCGCCAGTCTTCCTATAGCCCTACCAATCTCCTCTGCCGATATATCGGCTGCCAATTCCTCTGTCTCTGCACCGGATAGCACGGGTATATCCAATGCGTCCAGATAATGAGCAATTTCCCTCTCTGTGTGATTCAATTTAGAGGCATAAAGTTCCCTATAATATGAAGCAAACTGCGCACAAATATGCCCTGGGTCCGACCAGACAGTGCCACCTGCATCAGTCACATTGACCACCACTGTCACCGGTGTTTCTGCTCTGGCCAGAAATGCCAATGATCTCCCATTTTTATCGCCCTCTATGAAGACAGACTGCTGTTGCATGAGAAGACGCTTCTGAGTGTATTCTGTCAAGTGTAGCGAGTATTCCCTCTGAGCCACTAATAATGATTCCTTACTACTTTGAGATGGGTCCTGTATAAACGTGATTTCCTTCTCCAAAACTTTAGCGTCTAATTTCCCTCTCGTCTCCCTTAAGTCAGCTGTGTGCGATGCTATAGCTCCAATAATGGCTCCCCTAAGCAAAGCCTTAGAGGCATCCCATTCCACCAGTGGATTAACAGAGCCCTCATTCACACTCCAGTACATTTCCACCTGTTCTCGGCATACCCCCAGTACTTTAGGCACCTCTAACCACCTAGGATTTAGCCTCCACAGCCTCTCCGAGGTCCGCGATGGTGAGGCTATTATCAGTGTCAGAGGGGCATGGTCTGATATCCCACGAGGTAGGTACTCCGCAGCCGGTATCCTATGCAGTATCTCCTTTGATACAAAGGCCAAATCGAGTCGGGAGAGAGAATTATGGGCCAGTGTGTTACAAGAGAATTGCCTATCCCGGGGATGCAGCCATCTCCATGCCTCCACCAGGCCATTGGTTTCGGCCCATTCCTTAAGATTTTTGTTATGTGACACCTGAGGGTGAAGACGATCCAGATCTTGATCTAAAGTGGCATTAAAATCCCCTAATAGGATCAGTGGAGCCCCTTGTTATTGCGAAACCTTTGCCATTAGAACATTCAGAATCCCCCTATGAAAGGGAGGCGGGATGTAGATTCCACCTATAAGAAAATCAGATCCCCACAATTTTGCGTGCAAGAGAACATATCTCCCCGATGGATCTATATGAAGATCTAGTAGTTGAAATGGCAAAGATTTTTTTGCCCTCTAAGATGTGTTTCCTGAAATATAACAATACCAGGAGTATACATGTTAACACTTGTCAAAAACAAGTGCCCTTTTCAATTTACAGTTCAGCCCCCGGACATTCCAGGACACTATCTTACAATCCGCCATCGCAATATGAAGACTAGAGAATACCACCCAGACAGTTTACAGACCAGAGACCGACACACACTAACCATTCACACCAATAAATGTAACAAACTCCAACTCGACCAACCAGGCCTAGAATCAGCCACCCCCCACCCTGCTCAAAGCCACCCAACCTGCCCGAGTCTACAATCCCGAACATACTTAAACTGTTAAAAAACAGAAATTGTGGAAGACACCAAGGGGTGCAAATAACCTGGGTCTAGGTGCAAAAAGAAGGCACCTAGAAGAGCACGTAGAAAAAACTGTGCCTCTTGACAAAAGACCTGTGAAGAAAATCTGTTTCTTTGCTCCTATATAGAAAAGACCTCCATGAAAACACCTAACACAGGGCGGAAGAGTTAAGACAAAGCATCCTACATAATGAAAACCCAGAAATAATAGAATTTTTCAAAATGTGTCTACACAACAGGGTGCGCTGGTACTTTATCAGCGATTGTCCGGTGATCGCCTATCCAACCACTCTGACGCTTCGTTAGGCGTTGTAAAGAAAAACGTACGGTCCCGATGTTGAACCCTCAGTCTAGTGGGGTATAACATGGCATACTTAATTCCAGCTTCTCTCAGACGACTCCGTACATGCACAAATTGCCTCCTCCTTTTCTGCACCTCAGAAGTAAAATCCGGGTAAAAGGACAGCTTGCTATTTTCGTAGGTAATATCTCCTTTTTGTCTAGCAGCAGAAAGTATTAGATCTCTGTCCCTATAATTGAGGAGCTTCAAAATAAAAGGGCGAGGTGGAGCGCCCGGAGGAAGCGATTTCGTCGGGATACGATGAGCTCGCTCAACCACGAAGCTGGATGAAAATTCAATAGGTGCCAGAATGTCCTTGAGTAGCTGCTCCACAAATTTTTCTGGGGAAGATCCTTCCACTCTTTCTGGCAGCCCTAAAATTCGCACATTATTGCGCCTGCTGCGATTTTCAGCGTCCTCTGCCCTAGCCTGTAAAATTTTAACTTGTTGCTGCAACATAGAGATAGACTCCTGATTAGAGCTCGAAGTGTCCTCCACTCCACTAATTCTGCGCTCAGCCTCTACCGTTCTCTCTATGATTTTATCCATATCATAACAAAGTCGATTAACATCCATTTGTAGATGGTCAATTTTAGTGGTTAAGGCAGTCTGGCAGTTTGCTATAGCCGCCATTATTTTTTCAGTATCGAAAGCACCATGTGATGGAGGAATCGATTGGAGAGTATCATCGGTTTGACTCATCATATCCATGGTAGGTTGCTTTTGTGTAGAAACAGACGCCGTAGAATTCCTATTCCTGCCCATGCGTGAGCTGGGCAAACACCCTAGATTGACGAGAGATGCAGCACGGTAATAGCAGAAAACTCAGGGAGTCTAAGGGCTATCGTCCTATTGCTTATAGGAATATCAGTAAGGCCAGCAGCGTAGTTTCCAGTTGACCAGGACAGTCTTAATTGAGATGTAAATCAGCAATAATAAGGGATGGCAGTACAGGACTAGAGCACAACACAGCGCAATACAATAATCAGCTCAAGAATTAGTAACGAGTTATAGGATTGCATAAAGACTAAAGATTTAACCCCTAAAGATCTGGAGTCTCAACAGGAACTGTTAGCTCTGTTCTGAGGATGTTGGTAGTCAATAGTATAACTAGGAGTGCAGTAGGGGTAACCACCAGACCAGCAGGCAACTGAATAGTGGAGGCACCGTCGCTGCAGTCTCGATATGCTGCGTCTTGTCGCTGCTCTGTTTAGCCTCTTCTCAGCGATGCACTTTGTCCGGCAGCAGGCAGGTACAAGCACTAGCGCCAGCAACCGCCGGCCCTCTCTGTTGCCGCTAGCTCGATCCCGCGCTCCGGCTCCTCACAGCGCCGCACCACCGGGGACAGCCCTGACAAGCGAGGTAGAGGGCCCCTTCAGTAGCTCCAGAGGTCCCTCACCGTCCTCCTCACTAACCCTGGAGCAGTGGTAGTCTTTTTAGGGGTCCCAAATCAGGATTTTAGCAGGATTAATCAGGAGCTCAGAATCCACACGTCTTCACTCCATGCAGGTCAAGCCACGCCCCAGATTAAAATTCTTTATTACTTAGCAGAATGCTACATTTACCAGAATGTCATGGGCTGAAGCTTTAATATTTTTACAATGTTATGCTGTAATCCTGTTTCAGTATGTTTATAACTTGGAAAATCAATAAAATATGTTGGAAAAAAAATAGACAAATCCTCAGGTCCAGATGGTGTACACCCGTGTGTCGTAAGGGAGTTAAGTAATGTCAGAGATAGGCCCCTATTCTTAATATTTATGGACTGTCTAATAACGGGGTGTGTCCCAAAGGATTGGCGCATAGCAAATGTGGTGCCAATATTCAAAAATGGGTCAAAAAGGGATTCTGGAAACTATAGGCCGGTAAGTTTAACCTCTGTTGTGGGTAAAATTTTGAAGGTTTTCTATGAGATGCTATCCTGGACTATCTCACTGAAAATAAATGTATAATGCCATTCCTGCATAGGTTTATGAAGGATCGGTATTGTCAAACTAATCTTATGAGCTTCTACGAGGAAGTTAGTTCTAGACTGGATCAGGGTGAGGCACTGGATGTCATATATCTAAATTTTTCTAAAGCATTTGATACTGTGCCACATAAAAGGTTGGTAAGTAAAATGAGAATGCTTAGACTGGGGGAAAATGTGTGCAGGTGGGTAGACAACTGGCTCAGTGATAGAAAACAAAGGGTGGTAATTAACGGTACATATTCAGACTGGATCCATGTTACTAGTGGGGTACCATAGGGCTCAGTATTGGGCCCTATCCTCTTTAATATTTTCATTAATGATCTTACACATGGATTGCATTGAGTATATCGATCTTTGCAGATGATACTAAGCTCTGTGAAGTAATCAACACAATAAAGGATAATGTGTTATTACAAAGGGATCTGGATAAGTTGAAGGCCTGGGCAGATAAATGGCAGATGAGGTTTAACATGGATAAATGCAAGGTTATGCACATGGGGAGGAAAAATTACATGATTACATGTTAAATGGAAAAATGCTGGGTAATAGTGACATGGAGAAGGACTTGGGAATCCTGGTGGACAGTAAACTTAATTGTAGCAGCCAGTGTCAGGCAGCAGCTGCCAAGGCAAATAGGATTATGGGGTGTATTAAAAGGGGCATAGATGCACATGATGAGAACATTATTCTCCCATTATACTAGTTACTGGTTAGACCACACATGGAATATTGTGTACAGTTTTGGGCACCAGTGCAGAGGAAAGATATTGTAGAGCTTGAACAGGTACAAAGGCGGACAACAAAAATAATAAAAGGACTGGGTGGACTGCAATACCGAGAAAGATTAGCAAGATTAGGGTTATTTAGTTTAGAGAAAAGACGGCTTTGGGGGGACATAATAAATATGTATAAATATATTAAAGGTCAATATAGAGATCTCTCTCAAGATTTATTTATACCCAAGATTGTATCAAGAACAAGGGGGCATCCTCTACGTCTTGAGGAACGAAAGTTTCTACATAAACATAGAAAGGGATTCTTTACTGTAAGAGGAGTGAGACTGTGAGCAGTGAGACTGTGGAACTCTCTGCCAGAGGAACTTGTCAGGTGAATTCAATAACAGAGTTCAAAAAGGGTTTGAATGCATTTCTGGAGTGTAATAATATAACAAATTATAGTGACTAAGATTCTGGAGTAGGGTTGTTGATCCAGGGATTATTCCGATTGCCAGATTGGAGTCGGGAAGGAATTTTTTCCCCAAAATGAGGACAATTGGCTCCTACCTCATTGTTTTTTTTTGCTTTCCTCTGGATCAACACTTTAGCAACACTTTAGCAAACTAGGCTGAACTGGATGGACGTCTTGTCTTTTTTCGGCTTTACAAACTATGTAACTATGTGATGTGTGGTGTGAATTGGACATCTAAGGAAGAATCTGTAAAGGAGTCCGAGTTCGACAAACAGTCTCCCACCACTCTTAACTGCATTGCTAAGTTATAAAGCTTGAGTTCTGGGAAGTTAATACGTCCCTGCGATCGTTGTTGCCCCAAAATGATCAGACTAGTTCTCGCTCTTCGCCCCTTCCATATGAAATTACGGAACATTGCCTCCAGCAGTTTTAGTTCTTTAGGTGTAAGATACATCAGTAGAGATGTAGAAGGTATACAGGAACTGGGTATCAGAGTTTGTTTGATTTTGGTGTCTCTACATGGTCAATGTAGATATTTGCGATAGTCATGGAGAGGCTTATATTTATGGGTTTCTGGTGGAGAGGACAAAGTTGTTAGCTATTAGTGCTCCTCTGTCACTAAATTGTTGAGGGATCTTTCAAATGGTTATCTAGGAATAACTCTCTTCCGGGGTATTGGGTGATGTGAGGAAAAATGGCCGACTTTCCTGCTCCCTTGAACCACGGTCAGCAGAGGAGAAGTGATTGAGTGTGACTCTCTGCTGTCCACTCTCAGGAGACTGTGGTTGCGTGCCCAATTTTGTTTTCAACTGTCCTTGCAGAGTGTGTCAGTGTCCTTAGCATACAAGCGTCCTCTTGTAATTCAGGGATCTAGGTGCAATGGCGGTACGCTCATCAGTGCCGTTATAAAATGGCCAGCTTTCCCAATCTGTACTTTATTCCCTCGTGTCCGGCCAAAGTCCACCTTAAATCGGCAGTATCCATGCCGTTTGTCTCCAATTATTAGACCCAGTCTCGGTACCTGTTTTGGGTGATCTCAGAATGTCGTCAGGCTCTGATTCTTGTCGCACGTCCTCTCCCGCTGTCAGCAGGCATCCGGGAGCAATGGTGAGTCCTCCGCTGTGCAGTTTAGGGTTGCCTGAAGATGGTTGCAGTCTCCCCGATGTGAGCGCTCCTCTCGGTGTTACGCCCACAAGCCTCCTGTCTGCTTTCGGCACTGAGAGACGCCGTGCTGTAATGCGGCCGCCGCCGTTGATGTGATGTCTTAGCTAACCTTTTGGCTTCTGGTAGTCTTTCAGGAGCTCCGGTCTAGCTGAGTATGTATTCCCACACCCTGCAGGTCAGTTGGGGTGCAATATGCCTGCTTTATACTTTAGGTAAAGGAGTTTTCAGGGTCCGTTGATCTGGAGCTTCGTTAAGATGCGGCCATCACCATTAGTCCCGCCTCCGGAAGTCCTATCTATGCCCCTTTTAGTACACCTCATAATCCTGTTTACTGTCCACTAGGATTCCCAAATCCTTCACCATGTCACTTTTACGTGTCGTGTATCTGCTCCATGCATAGGTGTATTATCTGATGCTGTATTATCTAGAGGTAAAACACTATTGCACATATATGAGTGGTTAAAAAAAATCTGCATTTATTTGCACGTAAACTCAAATGGCATACTTTTTTTAAAACCAAAAGTGAATAAGAGTGCCTAGAATTGGATATTACTGTGCAGGACTTAGAGGGAGGACATACATTGGTTTTCTTGATGAATGAAGAGGACAATTTTGGTGCACAGACAGACCTTAAACCCAAAAGCACGAGAATACCTCCTTCTTAACTTGATACCCCAGAGATAGATCTGTTCCTTAACATGGTTACTGTGGAGTTGAATATGTCTAAACACCAGCAGAAACCATATAGGAACATTCGATCTAAGGAAGAATCACGGGCCCTTTTGTCTTTAGAGCAGGATAGGTCATTAATAATAAAGCCGCCGGATAGAGGTGGCAACATTGTTATGGAATCCTCTGGTAGGGGACCAGGGTCACCTTTGAAGCCTTTGTGACACACCATAATGAGAAGATAGGCATGTATATCACCTATGAGGTTCAGGAGAGCTGCCTGCCTTTCCTAGATGTTATTGATCACAAAGGACTCATGAGAAAATACATACATAATTCATTATGAAAGAAGCAAACCAGATCTTCTCATTCATGGGAAAACATCTGTATCTTCTCACCACAGATGAGCTGAACAGAGGCACAATCGTACTGGGCAAGTCTCATTCAAGACATCTTTGCCCAAAATAGGAAAACTCTGTTTGTTGTCACAAAAGACTTCTACTAAACAATAAAGTACCAGTGTCCGTTTCCTGTACAAGGTGGTGGTGAATGCCATATCCTGAAAGGGGATCTCCTGCTAGCTTACATCTTCCATCCTCCTGCCATGGACCAAAGTCTTTACCATGTTAACCATTGACCATATTAACATGGATTAAGCAGAGGTAGAGATAAGGGAATTAATGGGTTCTCCCAATAAGACAAGACCTGAGGTCACAGAGCAGCCAGAAGTGCCCAACCTGAAGACTCTCAAGTTGGGGCATGAAACTTGACCGGAGCCTGTTAATGTTTTCAGGTTTGGAATCTAAATGATTCCAAATGATGTACCATACATCCGCAAGTCAGCCTGAATACAGTGCATTCTATAATGCCAATCCACAGCTTAGTGACACATGAACAGTTATGGCTATGCATCCTAGAATGCCAATCCTCATCTCAGCGACACATGAAAGGGTGTGACTGTGCATCCTAGAATGTCATTCCACAGCTTAGTGATGCATGAGTGGGTGTAACTGTGCATCCTAAAGTGCCAATTCACAGCTCAGTGATGCACAAATGGGTGTGACCGTGCACAGGGCCACCATCAGATTTTTTGGGGCCACATACAGCTGGAGCTTCTGGGCCCCCCTCTCAGCTGACCCACCGCCCAGGCTGTCCATTGCTCCATCCCTGGCCGCAACCACCGCTCCCTCCTCCCCTGGCTGCCCCCCCCGTCACACCCCTTCCCCGTGACCACCGCCTCCCCAGATAAAGAAAAAATTGTTTCTGGGGTCACAAGAAAAAAAATGCAATGTGCCATTGTTTTTGGATTTAGTTCTTGCTGGATTTTACAACATACAGTTTATCTGTATTTTGTGGGTCAGTACATATACAAGAGTCAGCAAATACTGCCACATGATCACCCCGTGTCACCACTATAGTGTTACTGACCAAACCAGTATACCCAGACCAATATTGTCAAACAACAATATAAAAAGACCAAATAATACCGCCAAATAGCAAACCCAGGGGCGTAACTAGAGAAGCCTGGGCCCCATAGCAAACTTTTGGATGAGGCCCCTACCCTCCTCCCCTCACCCACCTCCCCGACCACGAACATTTACCAGGACATGCAGTTAGATAATGTAGATAATACAAGAGGCAAATACCTCACCATACATCTCACTATCATACTGCTACCAAACAAATCCACTATACCAAAACCAATATTACCAATAACGCTACTACATATGGACCTGTATATATAGAAAATTAAAAAAGGAGAGGGCGTTCTATGTGAAAGTACGTCAGGAAATTCAATAAAAATAAAACATATAAGGTGCTCACCTGATGGCGTTGTGCTTATATTGTAGAAGCACAATGCTCATAAAAACCTTTTTGGCTTAATTAAGCCCAAAGAGAGCACCCACGTAGTCCAAGACCCCTGGTATTGGAAGACCTCGAGGAACGATAATGAACCATAAAACAAAAATAGGACCAGGCGCTCGTCCGCAGCAAATACATCCTCGTGCGGTGGCAACGTAGGATAAAGAATATATTTATTTCATTAAAAACATAAATAGCATAACGCGTTTCATGCTAAAAAGCACTTCCTCAGATGCTGTAATGTTACATACAGCATCTGAGGAAGTGCTTTTTAGCACGAAACGCGTTATGCTATTTGTGTTTCTAATGAAATTAATATATTCTTTATCCTACGTTGCCACCGCACGAGGATTTATTTGCTGCGGACGAGCGCCTGGTCCTATTTTTGTTTTATGGTACATATGGACCTGATTATACCGCCAGAACAAGACCACAAATTACCACCGCAAAGTGACTGAATAATACCCCTACACTATTACTGATCAGTACACAAACACCAATAGTACCGCCATGTAGGGACCATATAGTGGTATATACTAGTGTACACAGGCTCTGCAGACTGTATATAACCACCATACAGTGACCATATAGTGGTAGATACTAGTGTACACAGCCTGTGCAGACTGTATATTACCTCCATACAGTCACCATATAGTGGTAGACACCAGTGTACACAGCCTGTGCAGACATATGTGATTAAAGTGTAGTTACATCTTGTGACTCACAGGGGACATTTCTCTGACGAGTTGTTGACTTTCCTTTTGTTCTGCATCCGGTCCAGACATCCGTGATGACTTCTCCTGACCACTTGTCCCTGGAGATTTAGACACAAATATCTTAGAATCCTCACTTTTCCAGCACCTCACTCCCTGACCCCTGGCTATATGGGGTCCATTTAGGCAGGCAGGGTTTAGACAGGCTATATTGGACTCCAGATAGGCCAGGTTTAGGTAGGCAATAGGGTCCCCATATAGGCAGGCAGGATTTAGGTAGCTAGGGCCCCATATAGGCAGTCAAGCAGGGTTTAGGTAGAGTATAGGGCCCCATATAAACAGGCAGAGTTTAGGCAGCTATAGGGCTCTATATAGATAGGCAGGCAGGGTATAGGGGCCATAGGTAGGAAGGCAGAGTTTAGGTAGCTATAGGGGCCATATATGTAGGCAGGCAGGGCTTAGGAAAGTCAATAGGGGCCATATATAGGCATGCATGGCATAGGGTAGTTCACTTTCCCTTTCCCTTTTCTTCTCCGTTCGGTCTAGACCACCATGATGACTTCTCCCATCCACCACTCATCCCTGCAGAATTTACAACACAAACACCTGAGACTCCTAACTTTTTTTTTTATCATTTTCCAAATGAGTGCCCCCCCATGTACAAACTCCATCCATAGTGGCCCAAATGGTAATAATTACCCCCTGGTAATTATGGGCCACCCATTAGGTAGGCAGGTAGATTGAGGGCCCCCAGTCGGTAGCTAGGTACATTGGAGCCCCTGGGCGGTATCAAGGTAAACTGGGGCCCCCAGGTGGTAGCTAGGTGTATTGGGGCCCCCCGGCAGTAGCGAGGTACATTGAGGCCTCTGGGCAGTTGACAGGTAAATTGGGACCCCTGGGCAATTGCTAGGTAGCTTAGTGCCCCCAGTGGGTAGCTAGGTAGCTTAGAGCCCCATGTGAGTAGCTAGGTAGCTTAGGGTCCCCTGTGAGTACTGGGGTTAGCTTGGGGCCCCCCCCTTTAGGAAAGTTGGGACTTAAGGCCTCCTGCATTTTAGCTGGGGTAGCTTGGGGCCCCCCTGTAGGTAGCTGGGTAAGCTTGGGGAAACCCCGGGTTAGAAATTGGGTTTGGCTTAGGGCCCCCTGGGGGAAAAGCTAAGTAGCTTGGTCCTTCATTGGGTTAAAGGTAGCTTGGGGCCCCCCCTGTGGGTAGCTGTTGCTTGGGGCCCCCCTGTGGAGTAGGGGGTTAGCTTAGACCCCCTTTTGTGTGCTAGGAAGCTTTGGGCTCCCTGTGGGTAGCTGGTAGTTTTGGCCCCCAAAATGGGTGCTAGGAAGTTTGGGGCCCCCCCCTGGGGGGTAGTTTGGGAAAGGCTTGGGGCCCCCCTTGTGGGTAGCTAAGTAGCGGGGGGCCCCCCTATGTTTTTTAGGTAGTTTGGGGCCCCCGGGTTTTAAAGCAGGTAGCCCCGGGGCCTATTTTGGGTTAGGTACTTAGGGGCCGGTAGGTAGTTTTAGGCCCCCCCCGGTAGTTAAGTTTTTGGGCCCGTGGGGGCTAGGTATTTTTTAGGACCCTGTAGGAAATACTCCCCCTTTTTCCGCACCCCCCCAAAAAGGCTCCGCTACCCGACCCAAAACTAACCCCTTTTGCTTTAGGTTTGGCCCCTAGGACGGAAGCTGGGGCAGGCGCGCAATGACTTTTAACCCCTCGCCTGCCTGCACGAAAAGTACGGCAGGGAGCGCCCCCAAGTTTCCCCTGCTCCATCGCTTTCCTTTTTTGGGTTATGGGGCGCCCAAAAGGGTGTATACAAAAAAAGGCCATTATTTGTGAAGAAAGGGGGAAAGTTTGCTTTAGGGCCTTGGGCAACACCCTGGCCTGGCCCCAAAACGGGATTTAGGGCCTTGACTGCCCTAATGGGGCCCCTGACCGTGCATCCTAGAATGCCAATCATAGCTCTTGCAGAGCCTTAAATTAAAGCATGGAGGCTGACTGGATCCTAAAAAAAATTTTTTCCCAAAATTTTGGGTTTTCTGGATCTTTGGGGTGCGATTTTTTTGTTACCACACATCCAGTCGTCTTTTTTGACGGATCTTGCAAAAAAGGGGTGTGCCCCCTGCATCTTTTTGTCCCAAAACCCCCAAAACTCATTGACACGGAGTTTGGATGTCGGCTCTTCCCCTCCTGAAGTTTGAGGGTTTTTTCCTATCCCAAAAAGATAGCCCTTTTGGGAAATAGCCCTTTAGGGCGCTTTTTTGAACGGGTTTTAAACCGCCTGTTTTTGGCGTACACGGGCCCCCCCACCCCGAACCCCGCTGTCGAACGCACTTTCCCCCTTTTCCCCGGCTGGGGGCCCTTTAAGGGGGCGGGCAGTGCCGCGGTGGGGCGGTGTGGGCTTTCCGGGGGGACGCGGCGCCTTGTATAGTCCGAGGCATGTCCCAAACGCGGCCGCCAAATCGGGGCGCTGGGCAGCTCCGAAAAGGGCAGACCAGGTTTTTTTTTTGGTCTAAATCCTCCGGCAAAACCCAAAGGGTAGCGGATCGGAACGCGGGGAACCGGTTTCGAAGATCGCAAACAAAAAATCTCGGGCGCTCCGCTCCGTGCAGCGGAAATTATAAAAAGGGGAAAAAATCGCCTTTATAAAGGGGGAAAAACCAGTGCCCGGGAAGGGGAGCTGCACGTAAAAAATACACATAAAAAAAAAAAACCTCATTTTTCCCCAAACCCTCTAAAAAAGGCGCAATTTCAACAATTATGATATTGAAAAATTCCCGGGGAAAGGGACAGAAAATTAAAATTTTCTAAAACCTTTTATCATTGGCCCGCAAAAAAACCCCGGCCAACGGGAATCGGGGGAAACAGTAAAACCTTTAAAAAGCAAGGGGGGAAAAATTTTGCCCAATAAAAATCCCCGGGGGGAAAATTTCCCAAAAAACAAAAAAAAGCTGAAAGGCTGTTTGGCTGAGCTACGGGGTCTCGGCTAGTTTAAACCCAATCGGGGAATGGGCGACAAATCCCATTTAGCCTTTTGGAAAAAAGTGAAAACCCCAATTCAGAACCCAGGGCGGTTTAATTCAAAATACAGAAAAAAAGACGAAAAGAGCTGATTGGCTGAGTTGCGGGGTCTGGGCTAGCTCAGCCAATAAGAGGCGACCCTTACTTCTCCCATTATACTCTATGGAGAGATGAGCGCATCAAAATTTTGGGGCGCTCAGCGCCGCGGCAGGGAAGTATTAATAAACAAATTATTTTTTTACAGTGAAAAACCCATTCCAGATAAAGACCCCAGAATATTTCTTTAAAAAAAAACAGTTAAAAACCCAACAACGCTTTTCGTCGCCGAGACCAGCGTCCCTTTGGGAATTTGGGGCCATAGAGAGAATTCCCGGAAAGACAGTAATTAAAATTTGTAAAGCTTTTTCTCTTTGGGTTGGGAAAAAACCACCAATCAAAATAGGAGCGACAAACCCCCAAATTCTAGGCTATGGAGAATTTTTAGACCAATCGAATAAAAGCGAAAAAAGTCCCATTCAAAAGCCTATGGGGAATTTTTTTACACCAATCAAAATCCACGGGGGGGGACGTTCAAAATACAGAAAAAAAGGCAAAAACGAGCTGATTGGTTGAAGAGGGGGGGTCCCCAGCTTACCCCAATCGGGAAAGGGGAGCTGCTTTCCCTTGGGGTTCTATGGGGAACAAAATTTTAAAAAGGAGGGGGCCTTTAATTTGGCCCCAATGGGGAGAGCAAGCGGGGCTCCTATGGGTTTTCTAATCCCAATCGGGTTTTTTAAAAATGTACATGGCTGAAATCAAATTATAAATTTAAACAGAAGTTGTCCCGATGTGTATATACAACAAATACAAATAGGGTTGGCTAATGAAAAAAAAACAAAAACAACACAAAAATCATGTTTATTTCTTATTTTTTTAGCCAAGGATCAATAGTTTGGGTTCATCGAAAAAAAAAGAATTTTAAGCTTATTTTCTGGATTTCAAATTTTTATTTGTTAGCACATATTTTAATTCCCTTTTTTATACCCCATCGGCAAAAACTTTTGTAGTGTTATATTTTTATTTCAGCCAAAGTACAGTTTTTTTACCAGTTGGGGATTAGAAACCCATAGGAGCGCGCTCCCCCCCCCCATTGGGTTTCCAAAATTTCGGCCCCTCTTTTAAATTTTCGTTTTCCCCCTAGATCTCTATGAGAAAAACAGCTCGGCTCTGATTGGCTAAGCTGGGAAAGAACCCCCCCCTTTCCAACCAATCAACTCGTTTCTTTTTCCCCCCCTTTTTTCTTTTTATTTTGAACTGTCCCGCCGTGGGTTTTTTTTTGGGGTAAAAATTCCCCCTAGGTAGAATGGGCTTTTTCGCCGAAATTTGATTGGTCTAAACTTTTCCATAGCCCAGAAAGGGACTTTGTCGCTTTTTTCTGATTGGCTGGTTTATGCCGCCCAAAGAAAAATAGCTTTTACAAATTTGAATTACGTCCCTTTTCCCCCCAAAATTTCTCAAAGGGAATTCCCTATGTAGCGCTGGTCTCGGCGCGAAAGCGTTTTTCCGGGTTTTTAAACGCTTTTTTTTAAAGAAGTTTTTTGGTCTTTATCTGAAATGTTTTTTTCCCCTTTTATAAAAAATTTAAATTTTTTGATTAAATTTCTTCATGCCGGCGGCGCGGGGCGGGGAGATTTGAGTGCGCTCATCTCCCATGGGTATAAAGGGAGAAGTAGCTCGGCTCTGATTGGCTGAGCTAGCCGAGACCCCGCTTTTTTCCCGGCCCCAAACAGCTTTTTTTGTCTTTTTTTCTGTATTTTTTAATTTTCCCCCTGGATTCGATTGGTTACACTTTTCCATAGGCTAGAAGGGGGCTTTTTTCGCTCCTATTCGATTGGCTGAAACTAGCCGGACCCCGCTAGCTCAAACCAATCAGGGTCTTTTCAGGGATTTTTACTGTATTTTGAATTATCCCCCGGGGGTTTTGATTGGGAAATTTTTCCCCCTAGCTTTTAATGGTTCACTGTCGCTCCCCATTTTGATTGGCCGGTTTTTTGGCCCACCAATTTAGGGAAAAGGTTTCGAATTTTAAATATGTATTTCCCGGCCCTTTTTAAAAATCCTAATTCTTGACTTTTGGGTTTTGGAAAGTGATTTTGTTTTATGTAATTTTTTTTTTTAATGTTTCGGCTCTTTTCCTGAGAAAGTAATCGGGGCCCTTTTTAAAGGCGGGTTTTGGATTTTTAAATCCCCCACCGACTTTTGGAATGATTTTTCTCGCCGCTTTCCCGCCTGTCCCCGCATGGGAAAAGATTTTCCCCGGGCCCGTCCCCCAAAGGCGGGCCCAATCCCGCACTGGCCCCCAAAACTGGCAGGCGGGGGCGGACTTTTTCCCCCGCATGTATGAGGGGACTTTCCCCAGACGGCGAATCTCAACGCAGCGGCCCAAATTTTGCTTCAATTTTCCCCCACTGCGCCCGACACGCTGGCGAGGCGCGGGGGACTTTACATTTATATGTTTTGAGCGCGGGGGCCCCCCCCCGACATAAAAACGCAGATTCCCCCGGGAAAAGGGGGGAAAACCCGGCGCCTCGACCCGGGGAAGCTTCATACATGTGGCCCCTTTGTCTTTCCAGAGGTACGAACTAACCCAAAAGCGTATGGGAAGAAAAAGAAAAATAAAAAGGGGGACATGTATTAAGTGGCTGCGCCCCGAAGTCTGGTTTTCTTTTTTGCCCCAAAAATTGACAGCCCCCGGGTTTGCTCTTTTTTTAAAAAGGGGGCCTCCAATATCAGGCGCATTACAAAGCGCCTGCGGCACTTTGTAGTGCGCCTGAGATCGGAAGGGCTTCTAGAGGCGTGTCGCATTACAATCATATGAAGCTACACATTTATATCTTTAGTACGGCAAATCCAAGTGCATTAAATGCTGGAACGTAAACCCCGAAATGTCGTTTTTTAGCTAGAAAACCAAAAATTTTATGACCCGCGGGAGAACAGATTTAAGATTCAAGGCGCATTTCAAAGCTACAAATTTTCCACGAAAAAAAAGGGCCTAGGCGCCAAAAAAATATCATTCGTGTCAAACCCCTTTTTTCCTGGGCCCGGTTCGCTCCCAAGGATTTCTCAAGTTCCTTCTATGACAACGCTTCTAGAATTCCTTCAACAACCGTTCATACCAAAGGCCTAAGCCCTTCAACTCAGAGGGTACAGAAGATGATTTGTCTGCTTCTTTTGAGTGCAGTTTGGAATCCACCTCTCATTGAAGTTTTCCTTCAGCGCAACATCCAGGCTGAGACTTAGGATTATGCACCAGTGTGAGATCTACATTTGGGCTTAAGGAAATTGTGTAAGTCCCTTTGAGCCCTTGGAGGAATCCTCCTTCCAATATCTATCCTGAAAATGGATTTAATCTTGGCCATAACCTCCAATGAACAATTTGGAGAGCTACAAGCTTAAAATCAACCGATCCCTACAGTGTAGTGGTAACATTAGTTTTCTTCCAAGCCTCAGTTTCAAAGTCCCTTCATAAGCTAACTTCAACTAGAGCATTAGATTTCCAGCTTTATTATTATTATTTGACTTTGAAGAGTCTAATAATTCATATGTATGTGTGTATGTTTGTATGTATACAGCAATATACATATCCATACCTCCCAACATTTAGAGATTGCAAATAGGGACACATTAGCCATGCCTCTGGCCACGCCCAAACAAATGACATCATATCAGGCCACACCTCTGTCCACACCCAAACAAATGACATCACACCAGGACACGCCTATAACCACACCCCCAAACAAAATCATGCCCCGTCCCTCCAGAAGACCAGCGCCAACACAACAGTGGCGCCACTAGGGCCTGTAAATATGTATTTATATAAAAGTAATGTACAGTCATGGCCAAAAGTTTTGAGAATGATACAAATATGTTAATTTTTACAAAGTCTACTGCATCAGGTTTTATAATGGCAATTTGCATATACTCCAGAATGTTATAAAGAGTGATCAGCTTAACAGCAATTAATTGCAAAGTCAATAGTTGCCTAGAAAATGAACTTTTTTTCCCCCAAAACATTTCCACTTCATTGCAGGCTGCCTTAAAAAGGACCAGCTAACCGTTTCAGTGATTGCTCCATTAACACAGGTGTGGGTGTTGATGAGGACAGGGCTGGAGATCAATCTGTCATGATTAAGTAAGAATCACACCACTGGACACTTTAAAAGGAGGCTGGTGCTTGGCATCATTGTTTCTCTTCTGTTAACCATGGTTATCTCTAAAGAAACACGTTCAGTCATCATTGCACTGCACAAAACTGGCCTAACAGGGAAGAGTATCACAGCTAGAAAGATTGCACCTCAGTCAACAATCTATCGCATCATCAAGGAATTCAAGGAGAGAGGTTCCATTGTTGGCAAAAAGGCTCCAGGGCGCCCAAGAAAGCCAGAAAGGCCAGGCCCGCTTTAAAAGTTTTTTTTTCTTTTTTTTAAAAAATTGGGTACCAGCAGGCATGCTTGCTCAGAAATGGAGCAGGCAGGTGTGAGTGCATCTGCCGCAGTGAGGCGGGGATCATGGAGCAAGGGCCCGTGTCAAGGGGGGCAGAAAGAAGATTCTCTCCAGAAAAAACTCAGGGATAGATGATTTCTGCCAAAGGTAAGGGAGTGGACTGCGAGGAATGGGGTAAGTCATTTTTTTGATGAATCCCCTTTTCCGAATGTTTGGATCATCTGGAAAAACGATTGTTCGGAAAAGAAAGGTGGGGCATCCACCGTTTGCCTATCCCAAACCCTGTAAGCATCCAGAAACCTTTCAGTGGGGGGGTTTTTCTAAACCAAGGGGAATGGGTCTCTAACAGCCCCTTTCCCTAAAAAAAAATCCATGAATAAAGATGGTACCAAAATGTCCCCCAAAGAGAACTTCTCCAACCCCAAGAGCATTTTGGTGATAACAACCCTTTCCAGCATGATGGAGCCCCCTTGCCAAAAGCAAAGGTGATAACAAAATGGCTCGGGGAAAAAACAAAAGGTTTTGGGGCCCGGGCCCTGGAAACCCCCCGATTTTAATTTCCATTGAGAACTTGTGGTAAATCATTAAGGAGGGTGGACAAACAAAAACCAACCCAAATTTGTGACAAAAGCAAGCATTTTTTGGCAAAAAGGGATGCGTCATCGGATTTGGCCCCAGAAGTGTGAGAGATGCCAGGGAAAATTGAGAGGTCCTGAAAAAGAAGATCAACACTGCAAATTTTGCTTGCTGCTTAACATTTAACGTAAATAAAAGCTTTTTTTAATTTAAATGATTGCATTGTATTTCTTTTTGTGATAAAACTCTGAAAAACACAAAAAACCAGGGGGGCAACGATCTGTGAAAAAAAAATTTTGTGTATTCAAAAACTTTTGGCCAACTTAAGAAAACAAGATCCATTAAAAAAATAATGCAGACATTTTTTGGGTGGATATACCGCTATATAATTTCATACGTAAAACCCACATAATACCGTGTAAGGGAACAAATATCCCTTCTGTTATGACACCCCCAAGATTAATATTATCAAGATCTGCAATACAAGATCAAAAAATTCCACCACCCCCATGAAAATATCCCCACACATAGAACTGAATAATACCATAACCCCAGACCCATATCCCCAAACCAAGAAACTGAATAATACCTCACACCTGACCACATTCCCCACCACATAGTGACTAATAATACATGACCAAATATCACCATCAATAGTAACTGAATAAAACATAACGCATGAAAATATCCCATCACATGAAAAATGTAAAATCCCCACAAACCTGACCAATATCACACCACATAGAAACGAATAAAACCATAACAGATGACCACATATCACCATAATAGTAATGAATAATACCACAACCCCATGACCACTATCACCATCACTAGTGACTGAATAATACAGCCATTAATCCTAAATATAAACCATTACACTCTTACCAACTTTCCTGCATACATTGACCTTTTGGGGGTAGATGCTTTGTCAAGGCTCTACAGATGATATCCCACCATACTTGCCATAGGGGGGTAGTAGCAGTTGTAACGGCCTGCAGATGTATATCCACCATACAGTGCCATATGGGGGTAGATAGCATTTTTGAAACAAGCTTACGACGTATTTCCCCACCATACAGTACATTTTGTGGTAGGTACCGTTTCAAGGGTTTGCAGCTTTTTAAATACCCCCATACAGTGCCCAAAAGGGGGGAGATAGCAGTTGTACACGGGCTCTGAGTTTGTATATCCCACCATACAGTGACCATATGGGGGTAAAAATAGTTGTACACAGGCTTGCAGCATATAAGGGTGACGTAAAATAAAATTTAGTGATAACAGGTGAGTTTCTCTTTTGGGGAGTCTTTCCTTTCCCCATTCCTTCCGACCGCCATGCAATTCCCCGGCCTTTGTCAATGGAATTAACCCACAAAAACATTTTTAAAAATTGACTTTCCATAAACTCCCTAAAAATCCCACCTCTGTAAAAAACCCCAATATGCTGATAGATGGAGTAGGGGGGGTATGGGGGCAACAGGCAGTGGGATGTGGTTTAGGTTAGGTAGGGGGTTTTTTTTTGTCTTACACTAGGCACAGGGTAAGAGGAGGTAAAAGGCACGTTTCAAAAAATCTCCCCGGGGGGAGAAGAAGCCCAAAACCCGAGATTTTTGGTCCCTTCCCTGCACCCCAGATGAATAGCCACAGCCGGACCTATAAATTAAAAAAAATAAAAATTAAAAAACTAAAAAAAATTTTTTTTAGACTACCGGACAGCGTGCATTATTTTTAAACAACAGGGCCGAGGGGGGTTTGGGGGTTTATTAAATAAGTGCTTTTTATTTGGTTTCTGTTTATTTTTTTTCCCTTTTTTCCAGGATATATGGAGGTGTCTATGGAGCCCTTCATTTACTATCGCTCGGGTTGGTGTCAGCCGCGCAGTTTTTTTGACCACCCCCAAATTCAAAAACCCCCCCGTCAATTAACTAATACCAACAACCAGGGGTCCGGGGGATGGGTAACCTCAGAAGTGACCCCCTAATTGAGGGGCTGCTTCTGGGACCTGCGGGGTGGCTTTAGATTAGGGGAAACTAACCATGGACCTTTTCATTCTGATGTATTAGGCTCCCCCTGTCGGGGTTTTCCCTGGTGGTTATGGAAAATGGGGGGCCCCCCGGTTTATTTTTTTTTTAAAATCATTCATTTTTTGGAAACCCACATGGGCACCCCCGTAATGATTTCAGTGGATGCCCATGTGAGATTCTCATAAAAAAACAAATTTTTAGAAAAAAAATGACGGGGGGGCCCCCCCCTTTCATAACCCGCCAGGGTAAAACCAACAGCGCAGCCCGAACTATCGAATGGGGGAACCCTCGATACTGGGAATTCCATTCTAAAAAACCTGCAGTGCTCCCGAAGTGGACCATCACATAGAGGTGTCCCGATGGTTTAAAGTTTTTCCCAGTACCCTGGTATTAGGTATGGGGTAACATTTCACGGGGGTTTGTGTCACCATGGGCAACAAGAAACCCCCGCTGCTGACACCCAAGCCCAGCGATAGTAATGGAGAGGGTATCCAGATCCCCCCACTACTATCATGGAATCATGAAAAAAAAACAACAGAAACAGACAAAAAAACACTTTTTTAAAAAACACTCCCGACACAAAGCCCTCATTAACATTTATTAAAGAAATAGACCAACGCTGTCCCACGTAGTCCACCCCAATCAGCGTAACCCCAAGGGGAAACCTGTAAAAAAAAAACAACAATAAAACCCACAAAAGGGCTCACCCGCTTTCCGGATTGAATGCCATTCAGTGCCTGGGAAAACGGAAAAACTCCCCCATAGCGGCTCCGGAAAGCTTTGGGGCTTGTGGGGGGATGTCACCCATCTTTCCAGGGTGTGAATGCCTACACAGTGCCTTGGAAAGTGGGTGAATCCCCCCCGAGTTTCCAGGAAAGATGAGTGGACCCCTCCCCCCCGAAGGCACCCAGCTTTTTCCCGGACACCTCTTTGGAGGGGTTTTAACCCGCTTTCCCCCTTGCTGGATAGGTTATACACCCGGGAAAGCGATGGCACCACCCCCACCGAAATCCCTTGCCTTCCTGGACCCCCCGCGTGGAGGATTTTCACCCAGCTTTCCCACTGCTGGAAGGGGGGGGGGGTTTTTTTGGGGGGGCGAGCCGGGGGGGGGGCCTTTTTTTTTTGGGGGTGAGCGGGGGGGGTTTTTTTTGGGGGGGGGGCGAGCGGGGGGAGGGGGACGTTTTTTCGGGATGAGCGGGGGGGCCTTTGGGGGGGGGGATGGCAGGGTGGGGGGGGACGTTTTTTGGGGGGCTGAGCAGGGGGGGGGGGGGGGGAGCAGGGGGAGGGGGGCCGTTTTTTTGGGGGACGAGCAGGGTGGGGGGGGCCGTTTTTGAGGGGCTGAGGGGGGGGGTTTTTTTGGGGGGTGACGGGGGGGGGGCTTTTTTTGGGGGGGCTGAGCAGGGGGAGGGGGCCGTTTTTTTTTGGGGGGGCTGACAGGGGGGGGGGCGTTTTGGGGGGGCTGACAGGGGTTGGGGGGCTTTTTGGGGGGAAAGGCTATTTGGGGGGCGGATGAGGAAGAGACACTTACCTTACCGGCTGTGTCCTCTTCCTCCCCCTCGCTGGCTCCGGCCCCCAGTCACATGACGTGTGCGGGGGGGGGCGGGGCCGCCCCTGCAGGCAGGCGCTCTATGACCTGCCCCTGCGCCTGCTCTCGCATCGGCCCGCCGGGGGAGAGAGACTCCCTGCGGGCGAGGGGTGTTTGCGGACACGGTTGCGCCCCCGGGGGATGCACAAACATGAAGTGCATAGTAAGTAGGGGGGTTTCGGGGGCACACCCCAACTGTCTGGGGGACGCGGAGGAGGGGCCCCAAAACCGGAAAGTCCCGCCCAAAGGGGACTTTTTTGGGGGTATCAATCTGGGAATACCCCTTTTTCGGGAAGCAAAAAGTCTTGCTTATCTCCTTTCAAGCTTCCAAGTCTACTTTTTGGATCAGAGATATGATATGCAAGTCTGAAGTTTTGGACATAACTATCTTCCTGGAGACCTAGATCAGGCCTGTCAATTCTACACCAAATAGAGCTTTGTCTTTTATAGCCAGTTTGGCTCTGAAACCCTCTTGGTATTTTATACCTTTATTATACACTACAGAATCACTCACTTCTCAGCTGACATCTTCCTGGAGGTCAATTCTGAGCTCTTAGAGAGCCCCCTTAGGGTCTCTCCCTAAGGTCTGCTTGCTACATCCCTATATTGTGCTGCTGGAAAACGAAAGGGGAACGAAGATTTAAAATAAAAATTTCTTTACTCTTTCAGCAGCACAAATCCCCCCAAATTAAAAATTTTATTCTAGACGTTTAAAATCGAAAATTTACAAAGGGGGTGGTGTTTGGGGGGACCTTTTTAAATAGTTTTCCCACTCTTTAAAAACCCCCCACTACCCCTTTTGGGGGAAGATTAACCCCATATTGTGAAAGGACTAAGGGAAAACAGATTTACATTTTAAGGCTAAGTCTACATAGCATATGTTTTCTGTCGGATTTTCAGTGGATACAGTATTTTGAATCCGCTGTAAATCTGATGGTACCCTGTGCTACATATACAGCGATAAAAAAATTTTTGCGAGTTTTAAACCCCCAAAAGGGTTTTTTACCTTGTTTTAAATCCAGCGAATAGAAAATATGTTGTATAGTCCGCTGGATTCTCTTGGATTGCTGTCGGATTCCCGTATATTCAATTGTAAAAAATTGTACATTCTAATTTAATATTGGGAAAGTGTTAAAGTTATTGCTGCTGAAAGTGGTTCTACAAGATATTTTTTCTTGGTGTTTAAATTTTTGCTTTATTTTTATAAAATAATGACATGGTGGAATCTGCTGTTTGCTGTTGTTAATATGAGGTTGTATTTACCTAATTTTAAAAACAGATGTTTTTAAATAGAAAAACATCTGGTTTTAAAATTTGGTAAATAATAATGGGTTATGTCTCCACAGCATCGGACAAAAAACGCCCGAAAGTGGCCGTTTTGTTTCCGATACAGACCGTGTTTTTGTCACGCTTTATACAAAAAACACGGTTCTCATTTTTTTTTACGTCGCCCATACAATTGTATTGTATGGGAAGACACCAAGAAAAACAAAAGCCCGGCGTATTAACAAATGTTGTATAATTCGCCGGCGCCGAAAAACAGTAGGGGAAAAAATACTGTGGAGATTCAATTCATTTTTTCTATTGCCCTCTATGGGGCCCCCATAACGATCGTATCTTTGTCTCTTTTAAAAAACTAAAAGCACCGAAAATACGATCGTTATCCTGTGCAGTGGAGACATAGCCTAATAATAATGTCTTGATAAGTGAAACCATAGAATTTAAAAAGGTTGTCCTTTTTTTCTTATCACCCTATCTTATATCTGAAAAGAAGCTTTTTTAATTTAAAATGGTTTATAAAAAACTTTTTTTTAGACCCTGGGGTTTCCCACAACCAGATCTAAATCTTCTATACACCTCTTTGCACAACAACTACTTAGAATTCCTTTTCATGAACAAAACTCTTCTCTGCTCTATTTACATGTAACATTTGGGAAACTCCACCATTTTTTACAATGTTGAGGCCATTTTAATCCTTTATTACTAAAAAATTTTTAAATCTCTTCTTGACATTTGACGTGATTGGACACATCTCGCAAAAGGGTCCAAAAATTTCAAATTCAACCCCATGCGGGAAAAGAAAAAAAAAAAAAAAAAAAAAGCACATTTGTTATAGTCGCATCTGTAAAAGCATGGTCTATAACACGGTCATGTTTTTTAACCCCTTCCATAATAATATGGCTTTGTCCCTGTTTGACTTCCAAGAGCCATAAGTTTAATTTTCCACCTCCATAGACATATAAGGGCTTTTATTTTGTGGGACAAGACGTACTTTTTATTGCTGTCATTGACTGTACCATATACTGGGAAACCGGGAAATAAATTCTAAGTGGGATAAAATGTAAAAAATAGTACTTGCGTCATGCTTGTGCGTGTTTTTTTTTTTTTTATGGCATTCACTCCTCAGTATAATAATGTGTTAGGGTATGTTCATACGGCATTTGGATCCAATTTTGGATCCGTTTTGGATTTGCATCCAAAAGCGCTGCGTCAAAAATGCATCCATCACGCAGGTGCATATTTGGCTGCAGCAGGAACGCACCCTGTAGTTTTAAATAGGGCGTCTGCTGCATCTTTTGGATCAAGAATTCATAGTTTCATAGTTTGTAAGGCCGAAAAAAGACAAGACGTCCATCCAGTTCAGCCTGTTGTGCTAAGGTGTTTATCCAGAGGAAGGCAAAAAACCCCAATGAGGTAGAAGCCAATTGTCCTCTTTTTTAGGAAAAATTCCTTCCCCAAAACTCTAATCTGGCTATCGGAAAAAATTCCCTGGATCAATGCCCCCTCTCCAGAATCCTAGACACTAAAACTTGTTATATTTTTTCGCTCCAGAAATGCATCCAAACCCTTTAAACCCTTGTTGAACTCTGTTATTGAATTAAACATGACAAGTCCCTCTGGCAGAGAATTCCACAGTCTCACTGCTCTTACAGTAAAGAATCCCTTTTCTATGTTTATGTACAAACTTTCGTTCCTCAAGACGTAGAGGATGCCCCCTTGTTCTAGATACAGTCCTGGGTATAAATAAATCTTGGGAGAGATCTCTATATTGACCTTAGTTGTATTTAAACATATTTCTTATGCCCCCCAAAGCCGTCTTTTCTCTAAACTAAATAACCCTAATCTTGTTAAACTATATTGCAGTCCACCCATTCATTTTATTGTTTTTGTTAACCCCCCCTTTTGTACCTGTTCAAGCTCTACAGTGTCTTTCCTGTGCACGGGTTTGCCCAAAACTGTACACAATATTCCATGTGGTCTAACCAGTGACTTGTATAATGGGAGAATGATGTTCCCATCATGTGCCTCTATGCCCCTTTTAATGCACCCCATGATCCTATTTGCCTTGGCAGCTGCTGTCTGACACTGGCTGCTACAACTAAGTTTACTGTCCACCAGAATTCCCAAGTCCTTCTCCATGTCACTTTTACCCAGCAAATTTTTTCCCTTTAAAATGTAGTCATGTAATGGATTTTTCCTCCCCATGTGCATAACCTTGCATTTATCTGTATTAAACCTCATCTGCCATTTCCCTGCCCAGGCCTCCAACTTATCCAGATCCCTTTGTAATAACACATTATTGTGTTGATTACTTTACAGAGCTTAGTATCGTCTGCAAAGATCGATATTCTACTGTGTAATCCCTGTGTAAGATCATTTATGAAAATGTTAAGAGGATAGGGCCCATACTGACCCTTGTGTACCCCCCTAGCAACAGCGATCCAGTCTGAGTTTTGTAAACCCTTAATTACAAACCCCTTTTTTTTCTATCACTGAGCCGTTGCTTACCCACTTGCACATATTTTCCCCCAGTCCAAGCATTCTCATTTTATTTACCAACCTTTTTTTGTGGCACCGTATCAAATGCTTTAGAAAAATCTAGATATATGACATCCAGTGCCTCTCCTCGATCCAGTCTAGCACTGACTTCCTCATAGAAGCTGATGAGATTACAAACACTACCATGTACTCTACTTAAGCACGATGTATAGGTGTAGAGAACCCTTGATATCATGAAATGAAGTTCTGGGTATACCAATACAATTTAAACCAAAACAACTACAGGTATAACACCTAGAAATAAAGATACATAAAACATAACTTTTAATAAAAATAAATAAGAATTGAAAAGAAAACGAAAAGCCTCCCTTCCCCCGTTTCATTTGGGATACCATGACCTGCTGTTAAAATTGG